>PVKZ01002377.1:0-233064 GCA_004027375.1 Macroglossus sobrinus
AGGAAGGTAGGTAAAAGAAAGAAAAATTAAAGGAAGGAGGGAGGGAGAGAAAGAGAAAGAAGAAAAGAGAATGAAAAGAGAAAAAGAACTTGTTCAGTTCGAAGAAATGTATCAGTCAGCTTTCATTTGTTTTTCTAAAAGTGAAGTGCAGAGCAGCTCAATGAGGCATTTGAATCTTCAAAAGGGAAGTAAGTGTTCATGAAGTGTCTTTTCCAGAAAGGTCTATGTTTTAAAGGTACAATGCAAGCAATCAAATGGAATCATTTAAAAATCAGGTTTGAAAATCTGGGTTTCTTTCCAAAAGTTTAGCCTAGTGGGAATTCGTACTTCAGAGATACTGGGGGAAGCCCTGGCGAATGGCGACAGAAAGCAAAGATGATGTCTGCTGTACCTTAAACAAAGCCATTTCTATGTGACAGGTTATTTAGCCTGTAATACAGGTGAGCACTGTATGCTGTGTGCTATAACCCTAGATTAAGTACCATTTAAACTCTTCTATGCCTGAACACTGCTGCTGGGTTAAATTGCCTATCAGAACAGAGGTTAGGGGAGCTTCACGTTTATGATAGGGAACATGTTCACAGAAGTAGCTGGCATCAAGTTGAGTAAAAAAAAATGGGGGGTGGGGAGGTGAATGGTCTATAGAGAGAAGAGGATGGAGCTAAGGTTTCTTTGTTGTTTTTTTTTTAAAAAAAAGAGCTTTAAAAGGGCAGGGAGAGTCACAGAAGAGGAAGGAGAGAGTGGGAGAGTCCAGTTCTAGCCCAACACAGAGATCAAAGTCATCGCGGTCTGGTACATACAAGTGTTCTAGAGTTTTATAACAACTCAGAAGAGCATCAGATGCACGAGTGTTGGCCATCACTGCGGAGTGGAGCTGCCTTCAGGAGGCCAGCTGAGCAAAGACCTGGAGCAGAAGCCCAGGGCAAAGCACTGCAGGGCGGGGCTTCCAGAGGTAAGATAGGAAAAGGCCTGGCAAGGATGGGTCTTGTTTTCACTGCTAGTTCTCATCAGGGGGATGGGATGCAGTGAGGGGAGGTTTGGGGGTGGCTTACAGAAACCATGATGATTAATATCTTTGGCACTTTTTAATTATCTTATCAGAATCTTAGTTCTCACTTACATTCTATGCTGAATTAAAAGAAAGTTTGGAAACAGTCTCAGGCTCCGCAACTGCCTGGCTGAGTAACCCTGATGTGATATTCAAGTCTTCAGTTTTCTCTTCCGAATAATGAGAGTAGTAGTTGTGTTTTCTGTTTCAAAGAGTTAATGAGGACTACTAAAATAATATTCCTGAGGCACTTAGCATAGTGGTGGCATACACAAAGTACATACTTGAATGTTCATTTGTTGCTATCAAGACAATTTGTAATCGAGAGTAAATTTATAGACAAACAAAGGCCTAATGATCATCTCTGTCCCAGAGTTGACAGAAAATGCTGTTTGATAAGGTGTTCAGATGAGTGCTGGGGGCAGGAAATGAGCCTGTGCCCTCTCAAAACTTAACAAGTAGATGTGTTCAAATAAAGAACAAGCGTTTATTTTGTGTCTTTTTGGGCCAAGGCACTGTGCTGGGCACGAGAAAAAATAATAAAGCACAATCCCTTCTCCTAAAAACAGTCTTTAAAAAACAGTTAATGAGTTTATAAACTATGTAGCAAATTTCTATCTGGAGAAAAACTAAAACCCTATTTTGGAATTTAAAACTTCAGGTTTAATATAGCAGACCCTTCTGACCAATTTTTGAAGTAATTTTTTTAAATTCCATTTTATCATTTCTGGCTTTAGGTTGTATAGAAAAAATTATGTCTCTTTAAATGTCTGGAACAAAATGATAATTTCCTTCCTGCAAAGATAAGTAATGATATTTTGGATACACGTCACATTGGCTTGGATACAAGCATGGATTCCACACAGAGTCTCTTTGGTTCTTGTGAAATAAGTAGAGGAGACCTGCAGCCTGAGAAAACAAATGCTGGAAAATGAGACACTTTATGGCCAAGGTTGGAAAACAGATCTAATAAAGAATTAAATTTCAGAAGGTGAGCAGTCATGAGCATTTGAAATGTGTTAACTGTATGACATTATCCTCACCTGTGGCCTGATTCTCTTCTCCTGCTCTATTTCTTTTCTTTTTCTTTTTCTTTTGTCATTACCTTAATCAAGTATGGCTTGTTGCCATAGTGTCAAAGGATCCTCCTTAAAAAGCTTTTATTGATGGGGGTTAAGAGATTAACCATGTCACTTGACCTCTCACCCAAAATTTGGACCTAATCAGACCTTTAACGTCAAGATGAAAAAGTGGAGAATTAAGAGAATATACTAAGACTTTTAGAATTATATTTAACACGGTCAAAATCTTTTCAATAACATGAAGAGCCTGCCAAAATATTCAGGGCTAAGACTTTTACTTGGGGAAGAAACAAACCTCTCTTTCGGCCTCCTTCTTTTTATTCACTGGATTTAAAAACTTTAATGTGATGGAAATGGGAAGCAAAGATCCATATTACATCAATCAATTCTGCTTTATCTCACTTATTTTTTTTAAAAAAGTATATTGGAGAAGAAAATTGTCTGAAATGTTTCAAAGATTTTCTGTGGATTATGATCACGAATGTCACTTTTCCATTATCATATATGGAAAGCATTTCTCAAAAATAGATGATAATAAAAGTTAAGGTCATTAAAATTTGTCTTCCTATTTTTGAAATTTAGAATAAAGTGATGAATATGAAAATACTCATATTTTTCATTTAAATAACTTATCAGTTCTTATAAGCATCAGTTCCTCAAACTCTTGAGTAGGGAAATATCAATGATTCTAATTTATTTGCATTTTTAAAAATATGGAAGTGTGAAGATTCTGTATTTTAAAATATAGTTTCATTATTTTTTAGTGTCTTCTAGAAGAGACCAATGTCCTGATAAATGAAAATTTTTAGAAGTCTGCTTTAAATAATATTTGGTTAAATAAACATAATTACTAATAAGTAACAGAGTAGTTGCATCAAAATATAAACCTCTTTAAAAAAAAACACAACTTGTTTATATAAATGGTGTTTCTCTTCAGAAGACATAGCTCAGAAATAGACAGACTTATCAATAACAACATATTCGTGTTTTCATTCTAGAAAGCACTTTCTCATCTGTTGTCTCATTTAATTCTTATTGTAATCCCTGTTGTTTTTCATCTCCATTTTAAAGACAAAGAAAAGGAAACTTTGAGCAAGCAAGTTGCTTACGTTTTCACAGGCAATATTTGCAGAGCTATGACTTAAAGCAGGTTCTTACACTCCAAGACAAGGATTATTTCATCTATAGCAAAGTAAATTCCTTGTCAATTATAGTCATACTGTTCTTGCTCTAAATGTTAGTAGAATTTTACATTTGGATTCATCTTTGGAACCTGTTTATGAATCATTCAGGAAAATAAATTTCATTATTTTAGAATTGTCAGTTAATTTTTGACCAGCAAAAATAAAAGTGTCCAAATGAATAACTACATAATCAGGTTATTTCCCCCAAATCAAAGCAACTCTCAAATAAAAAAGATTTACCACTCCCAGAAGATGCTCAAAGGAATATAACTTGGTCCTAGCAAAAACATTCGAAAACTGAAATTCCAGAACTTTTTTCGTCAATGGCAGAGTGGTTGAAATGGATATATTTAGCCTCTTATAATTTGTACATTTGAGTTGCTTAGAACTCTTTTTTCGTCTCTTAAATGAGAATAAATAAACTCCTGTCATTTTCCCTGCATTCTTTGTATTCTTTGTGTAATATATGATACACTCAGACAGGAATAGATTTTGTTCAGGCAGATTCTGCAGGAGTGCCACTTTCTTTTTCTGACCACTCTAGGAAGTGGAACTTTGAAAAAATAAAAAAAAAAAAAGTTTAGTTCAACTGAGATATCTCTTCTTAACAATACTTGAAAAATTTTAAAACCAGACCTTTATAAAAGAGAATGGGAGAAACTGACGAAGTAGGATTGAACACAAATGACACAACTGGATTGTTATCCTGAGTATAAGTACATATAATGAACTACAATCACTAAACAATTTTTTACTGTCATATTCATCGAACCTCAATCTCATTCTATTTTCACATCAGAGGATTGATTATATCCAGGTTATTTTCCTTTTATTCTTGTTGTTTTGTTTTGTTTCGTTTTTTTCATTGTCTTGAATGTATGCTAGTTCAAAAGCTAAAATATTAGGACAATGAATTTAGGATTTTTCTACCTGAGTTATCTGAAGCTGAGTTATTGGCAAAGAATTCAGCACTTGAATTTCTATATTACTAGTTTACATTTTATGTTTTGATTTATAATTAGCAAAGCAAAATGAGGAGAAGGTATAGTGCTCAACATCTTCTGATCCATCCTATTCTATATTCTGCAAATTGACCTAAGTCCAGTGTAAGAAGAATCAGCTAGGGATCATGTTAAAAATGCAGCTCTCTGGTCCCACCCCACAGACCCTACTACAACCAATACAGAGTTAGGCCCAGAGATTTACATTCAGTAGGTACTCCCCAGCCCATGAAAACAGTCCCTGGGCCACATTTTAAAAGATACCAGGCATAAGCTTCTACTTTCAGTGGGTTAGTAAGCAAAGATTAATTAACTCCTCCTTGCTTTTGTCAGGAAGATAACTTCCTAGATAAATGCAACCCAAAAATTCTCTCCCAACAATTCTCAGCTTTCTATATCACACAGCTAACTACCATATCCAATTGCCCAAACCTGAGATTTTACTGTGCTCCATTCTATTGCTTTTGAACAAAAATATTTTAGACCAGTCTCTTTCAGATCATTAACAAATTTTATATTAGTTAAAGGCCTCTAAATGAGAGGTTACTATGATATTTTCTTTGCAAGTGTCTTTGAAAGGTTTCTCACTGTCTATACATTAATGTGTGTGTGTGTGTGTGTGTGTGTGTGTGTGTGTGTGTGTGTGTGTGTGTATTCTAGTATCTGTTGTGGTTTGATAAAAGCATATAGTTATATATTCCTGACAGACTAATGAAAAATTGTCAGGAAAACTAAATTTTAGCCACAGCAAAGTTACTGACTATGGAGGTTTTAATAAAGATGTCATTCTCACATACTATATTATTCCTCTTTTATAAAATAAAGGTAATTGGACATTTGATTACTTGGAGACTTAACCTCTAAAAATCATTTATCCAGGCAGCTGAGTAAGAATCTCTTAAGACTTGCTTCTCTCTATTCTGTTCATTACCAGGGTTAATCAAAACCTGGACCTTCTTCTGACCTCAAATGCATTACTATAACTGGCTAAGAAAATTGATAAGTATACTATTGTCTTTGATTTCTCAGGCTGTCAGTGTTTGGTGAAAGCAGGATGCAGAAGACAAAGAAATCATGAATTAGAGATACCTGCAGGCCTTTCAGCCTTGTGCAAGGCTCAAGGAAAGAATTTCTACAGTGTTAAAGACAAGAATGTATTGTTACTGAAGGTCAATTGCTTGTTCTGACAAGCTGCCCCTTTGGTTATGCTCTCTCTGCCTCATATTCTAGATCCTCAACTTTCAAAACCCTGACTGTCACTAAAAGAAAGGCCTCTCAGCATAAGCATGATGATTTGGTGTGGTCTTGTTGTGGGAGCTGCATTTTGGCTGTCTGCCTTTTGATTGTGCTGAAAGTAAAAAACATTCGAAAGTTCATGTAAAGAAGAATAAACTCTCAACCAAGCCAGATAAATCCCATTTTTTATATCATAATAAAACTTTAGCACAATATGGTTTAACATTCTTTTTATCTAGTTTAATAATTCCCTATGTCATGTTCACTGTTTAAAGCATTAGCCAAAATTCAAAAAACATTTATTTCCTTGTGTATGATGCTTGAGTTTCAATCCCAGATAAAACACACATGCAAAAAAATCTATGGGATTTCTCGGTATTTTCTGTTCGATTTTTTTGTAAACCTAAAACCTCTCAAAAAAATATAAAGTCTATTAAAGTCTTTAAAATCTACTATCGAATTGACACAGTATTTATGAATACGCTAAACTGTACCTTGAAATTTTATCTAATATGAGTTACTTAATTTCATCTGAATAGACATGCTGCCTCTGATTCAAAATTTGCCAGGAAAAATTATTGCAAAAATTTGTAGCCATTTAAATAAAGTAGGTGCTCTTTGGATTGACAAGTGCTGTAGAAATGGATGAATGGAAACAAAAGGGGAAGGAAAATTCCAACTTGTTTCACTCTCAGGCACATGAAAAAATGCAGAATGAGATACTTAAATATGAGTGTTATTAAGCTGAGAAGTCTGTCAGAAAACAGAAAGGTGGACACGTGATATAATTTCTCTAGGGCTTCTATAAATTCTTGCAAAACAAAAAATTATTCATGAGTGGAGATCGGGAAAACTTGAAGTATCAATACAAAGCACAGATAAATAGGAGTAGCAAGAAACGGGAGACAATTATTCCTGGAATTACTAGGAGATATTAATTGAGTAATAGATAAGTAATATAGGATTCATTTTTCACTCACATGCCAAACCTTTACCAAGTTCCTGTTGTTTAGGGTGGTTGTTCTCAAACTTTGCTGCACATTAGAATCATCTGGGGAGTTTTTAATAATTCTGATGGCTAGCTCACATCCCACGCCAATTCACTCAGAATGCCTGGAGATGGGAGCCAGGCATTAGTATTTTTTAAAGATCATCAAGGAATTGTATGGCCAATGTACAGCCAAGGTTGAAAACGCTTATCCATTCGAAAACAGTAAATTGCACATGTATGTTTCTCTCAAGGAACTTGAAGTCTAGGCAAGGAGATTAGTCATGTCCACAAGCAAATACAAAGCCGATGCAACAACACATGCTTTAAATGTACGATCTCATTCTGAGGTTGGCTCAGTGCACATCGTTCCTCCAACCAAGCAGCTCTGTGACTGCAGAGAGCTCTGCAGAGAATGTATTTGGAGCGATGCAGTCATTTCTGGGGGCCTCATTTCCAGAAGGAGGCAGACAAACTGGAAAGGGCTCAAAGAAGAGCAACAGAATGATTACCGGCCTGGGGGAATGGACTTTTGGGAAAAGATGAAAAGAACTAAATATGTAAAACCTAACTAAGTGACAATTAAAGAGGGGTCATGATAACAGCCCGCTAATACCTGAAGGGTGAAAACATCAAGGAAAGAAGTGAATTACTTTGGGTAATGCAAAAGGTGTTAGCTGCAAGTAATAACATAGTACTATGAAGAGAAAATGAAGGTGCAGTGTCAGGTAATCCTTGCTAGCTGAGTAAGCTACTTGGCCATGGAGCTGGCTTCCAAAGCGGGGTGGCAGCCATATCACTGGAGATCCCATAAAACAAGTTTGGACAAAGACTAAGGAAGTAGATTATTAAGAGCAATTCCGGATGACCTGGACAGTGGCAGAAGGTGGGGGTGACAGAAGGGAGGAGACAGAATAAATCAAAGCTTTCCAACTTTAATACCAAAATGATACCACAAAAAGTTCAGGAAAAAGAAAAACTGAAATTGAGAAGAATCTTTCTCTTTAAATGAGATTGCAAATGAGATTGATATTTATTATCTTTTATTAATTATTAATGTATTCATTACATATTCAGAAATTACATCCTGAGCTATATTTTGTATGTGTTTTATGTGATATTTTATCAGCTTTTTAATTTTATTTTAATACAAATATAGTCATTTCGTGCATGACAAGCTTGTTCAAAGACATTTAAGTATAGAAATTTCTCCTATAGTTTTATAACATTCCTAAACTAGGACATCTTGTTCCTTTACACCAAAGACAACTCAATTCTTTTTTTTATGCTGTGCTCTTAAATGCTACAAAATTGGGAGTGATAATAATAGCTAATATTTTGGGAGCATTTTCTATGTGCCAGACACTGTGTTACAATAATTTCCAGCCATCATCTAATCTAATTTAATGATCACCACTACTCTATGGGTAGGCACTATTGTTTTCTTGTTATTTAGGTGAAGAAAACAATTTTTAAGAAGCTTAGGTAATATAGTCAAGGTGACACAGCTAGTAAGGGTGTTGCAAGAAATGAAAACTCAGCCCTACAGGATTCCAGAGTCCATACACGCTCTCTCCTGTTTTTATGGAATGTCATTAAATAACGCAAAAACTGGAAACCAAGCAAAAAGTGTCGTCTTACAGAAGCCCCTCATAAACCTTATCTGTAATATCAGAATAATAATACCTACTTTATCGGTGTACTGTGATAATTAATTAAGATAATTTTTTAAAATAGCAGAGCCTGGCACTTAGTAAGTTCTTAAGAAATGATACTTTAAAAAAAATTGTAACATAAACTGTTGGGAGCCATTCTTGCTGAATGCCCTACAGCTGAATGCCCTACAGCTGGAGGCCCTACAGCTGGAGGCCCTACAGCTGGAGGCCCTACAGCTGGAGGCCCTACAGACCTGGTTAAAGTTGCCTGCAAACTAGAAGTTTGCAGAGCAGGCAGGCTCCGTGCAGATGGAGGAAGTTTGGCTTAATGGAAAATAGGTGAGAGAAGTTATGTAAATGTCAAGCAATTGTTTACAGGTGTGTGGGTTTTGTTTTTCATGCATTGTCAAGGGTATAAATATGCAGTGTTAAATAAACTCGGGGCCACAGTATTCACTGTGAGCTCTCCTGACTCTATCTTTTGTCTCTCTCTCTCTCTCTTTTATTTATTATAGGTCTGTAGGGCCTCCAGCTGTAGGGCATTCAGCTGTAGGACATTCAGCAACAATGGCTCCCAACATTAAACCCCACAAGTTATTTATCTTGACACCAAATTCTCCTCATACCTTTTATATAAACCAAGTTATCATTCTTTTCTCTACCCTCTATTCCCTGAGTCTGTATTGTTCTCATACAACCCAGAGGAAAACACACCAATAAACTAATTTTCACTAGGCTTTAATGTCTTAAGAGTTGTGCCTTATGAGAATCACGAACTCATAGAAACAAAATAGAATGATGCTTGCCAGGGGCTGAAAGGTCGGAGAGATGGAAAGATGTTAGTCAAAGGGTACAAACTTCTAAGTACACGATGAATAATTTCTGTGGATGTAATATACAACATAGTGACTTTAGTTATTAATGCTGGATCGTGTACTTTGAAGTTGCTAAAAGTAAATTTTAAATGATCTCAGAACACACAAAAGAATGGTAATTATGTGTGGTGATGGATGTGTTAAGAACCTTATGTGGTAATCATTTCACAGTATACACCTATATCAAATTATGTTGTATACCTTAAATTTACACAATATTACCTGTCAATTTTATCTCTATAAAGCAGAATAAAATAATGAAAAAAGGAAAACACTGTCTAAACCATTCATCTAGATATATTCACCAAGTACCTATTATATGCAGGAGTTATAGTGGTGAAAAGAAAAGGTAGTTGACAGTTGGCTTCCTGCAGCTTACGTCCATGCACATTAGACACTATGAACAACAAAGTAACAATGAATAGATGACCAAACATCAATGTGAATAGTATAAAATAAAGAATAACACATGATGTGAAGTGAGTAGGGGAGGTCGTGGTTAGAGAAGATGACCAGAGAAGTCCCCTTTAAGGAGTCGATGTAAAGCATGCCCCTGAGAGACAGGAAGACACGAAATACACATAAAGTCTAGGAAAAAACTTTCACATAGAGGTTCCCAGCAACTGCCAAGTTTCTGAGGCAAAAAAGAGTTTAGAATGTTCTAGTAATTCAAAGAAGCCATGAAGCATAGGAGTGAGGGTGAAGATGGCATGAAATGAAATCAGAGAGCTAGACTGTGATCATATCATACAGGAATTCTAGCCCATAGTTGGAGGTGGACTTAATTTAGAGCAGGTTGGAAATCTTATAACTAGAGACTTTTAAGTATATTCTGCTTAGTATTTTTAAAAGTTTACTCTAGCATGGGACTGGATAATAGATTATATCCTGTGCTGCCTAATAGAATTGATGGGGGATTGAGAAGAATGGGAGAATAGAAGAGCATTTACAATTTTATAGCATTTATGTCCATTTGTTGATTTTCTTGGTTGTTTAATTATTGCGTCTTCTACACATTGAGAAGACTGGAAGTTATAAGACCTGATAAGTAGTGATTCAGACTAGTATGGCAGCAGTGGATATGAGGAGAGGTATATCAATATAACATATTCTGGAGGTAAAACTGAAAGGAATGGCAGGTGTATTGAACATGAGAAGCAAGGGAAAGAAAGGTGCCGTCCAGGTTGCTAGCTTTATTTTTGGAGGTCGTATTTACAGAGATGGTGAAGACTGGGAGGATCAGGTTTTAGGGCAGATTGTTACTTCATTTTAGGTAGGTCAATGCCAAAATGCTCCAAGGCATCTAAGTAATGATGCCAAGTAGCAGCTGGACAGATGAATATGCCTAAAAGTGAAGTCTGGGCAGCAGGTACCAACATGAGAGACTGCATATTAACTATACTCTTGTATTTCTATATACTTGATGCTCTGCCAATCTAAAGCCAAACTGACCAGAGAAAGACAGCCCCTCCCAGGGCTAGGTAATATCCAGAGACAGCAAACCCCTCCAGCATGCCTTTTCGATGCAAAGCAACCAATCCAGAGCCCACACCCCCAACTACCTCCTTTATCTCACATGTCCAATCAATATTCCTCTGCCCTAATCAATCCATAGTCAGGCACCAAACAACTAGGAAGCACCCCTGTAGGACAGAGCCCACCTAATTATTCAAACTATTCAAACAAACACTTGCTTAACTGGCTTATCCTACCTCAGTATTCATTATTATGAAAAACACGATAAAGGCTGCTGCCCATGCTCTCCCCTCACTTCTTCTGCCTAACTGACCCTGGTGCTTCCCCATGTGGCCCTGCATAACATGGCATGTCCTTCCTCTTAGGAACTATGAGTAACAAACTACCTTTCAATGGCAGTTGTTCCTGATCTGTTGACTTCGCCATATCTGAAAAAAACTAAAAAATCCTAGGTACATTTTAAAACAGACTGTCAAAATAATGATGGTATTTAAAGCCTTTTAAATGATGAAAATGACCTGAAGGCAGAGAAAGAGAGAAGACAGACTCCTGGGGAGACAAAAGAAATAAGTATCTCTGTTTTGAATTTCAGACTATGTGGCAACTGAGTGGAAGAATTATTTTCAAGCTTTCTCAGCACCTCGTAAATCATGCCACATATGCCTCTGCCTACTCCATATAAGTGTAAGGCTGATTCTGTTTCAAAACAAGTAATCATCACTAAACCTATAAGCACAGTTGAGACAACTTCCTAGAGAAACAACATGAAGTTAAAAGCCATCCACAGGAGTATATACCCATCAGACAGAACTCTTGAGATATAAAGGAACTACCTCAGCAAAATAAGAAGGAAAAGCACATAGGTAAAACTCCTATACTGATGCGCACCTGTGGTCCGTACTGTCAGAATATTGGGCATCTAAACAAATGCTGAGCTACGTCCCCAAAACATGTGAAGCCCGAGCACAGAGTTTGCACAGGTCTGGTGTGAAATGAGAACAATAGGTGGTGCATTTTCACCAAAGTTTAATGGACTTATTTAAAATAACTCTCATTTAATCTGAGATTATAACCTTTCCTTGTTTGGTGCTTACGTGTTCTTCCATTCATGAAATGGCTTGCAAAAGTAGGCAGGGCTTGTTACTTTTTTTAAGTAACAAATTTTTTTCTGGAACATGAATTTGAGAGTTTAGGATCTATTAATCTAAAAGATGCAAATACCCAGATATTTAGGGGAAATCCCATCATTTATAATCATCCACATTTCCACTTTCCATTTTTATCTTGACTGAAGGCACACGGATGTTGTTTGATGAGATTTCCCAATCTTCTTTGTGATACAGATTTTCCATCTGGCTAGGCTGGCCAAGAGTGAGGAAACTCTTATCACAGTGATGGAGAGAATGAGTAGACATCATGAGCTAAAGTATATGTTTTCTTGGATACTGACAAGTAAGGACAAAGGTTCAAAAGTGACTAATGAATAAAATGTTAAGGTGGAGACAGGACTTAATTGATTAAAAGCAGTCACTCGAGGCATGTAGCTGCATTCACTTTGAAACCAAATCAACCTACTGATGAAGTGGCAATGAAATATTTATTTATTTATTTTTGTTTAAACAAAAAAGCTTAATGGTTAATCAAAGGCCACTTACTGCTTCTACTTTGAACAGCTACTGCAAGGGGGTATAGAATGAACAAGTTTGCTAATTCTGGGAGTAATCACCACATCAAATTTGTGGGCACGTTCTTCAGTAAGTAGGTCAGACTCAAAATGTTTGGACAGAGCAGTTTAGGAGGAGGAGCTGGTCCTGAGGAGGTTGCTAAGAGGGGAAGAAGGGAGACAGAGCCAAAGGCATAATAACTAATGAATTATTCAATAATCAGACCAATCCTTCCTCTTTCTATTGGGGTTAAGAGATTAAAATATTAATCTGGAACTATTCATTTTCTCAGATGAAAAGCAGTGAGAAAGAAACCTGCTGTTTTCTACGGAAGAAGTGATGAGAAGTCTGAGAAGCTGGTTCTAGGATTCCCTACTGTCTCTTCCACATTCACCTGAAGTGATCACACTGAGCCAAGACGATCACAGGGAAAGGGAAGACATTTGTCATTGGGATCTAGACCTCTGACTTTCCTAGTGTTTTCACCAACCAAATAGAGACTGTAGGCAGAGTTATAGGAGGGTCTGCACATTCCATATAAGGAAAGGAAAGTGACATCACTTTCTGATCCTGTGGGGCTTTCATTCGATTGTAGCTACAGAATACCAAATATAAAAAAGTCACATAGTTTGTTTATGTGAATATAAGCATATTTATAAGGGCATGCATAAATGATGTTCACATATATATGTGTATATTCATGTGTATATATATATAATTTTAGAGAGGGGCATGGGGATAGAAAAAAAACATAATCTCATTAAAAATCTAGAGTAAGAATTATTTTCACTTACAAGAAATAAAAAGCTCATATAAAAATTGATTCATCAATCAAACAGTTCCTCAGCTTGAAGATAGTAGTTTACTATTTAATTCGTAAGATAACTTATGCACTTACTAAAGTTTGGATGAGAAATATGTAATTTTTAATGCTGTAAAAAACACATGTTGCTTGATCTCACCTCATATTTCAAACAAAATTATACAGAAAAGGGAAACAAGAAATGGGATATTATCAAAAAAAAAAAAGAAAGAAAGAAAGAAAAGAAACTCAATTCTGATTGAATTCCCTCTTTAATTCTGAATTGTCTCTCTTTTCCTTAGGTCTCCCTCTCTTTCACTGGCCCACCCCTTACTCAATTGCAGTGACACACTGGAGAAACCCAGAAAGAAAGCAGTCACAGTTGGTTTGCATTACTTCCCAGAGATGAACTGAAGCTCTCGTGGTAGATGGAAGGTGGATCCATTAAAGCAGAGAAAAGGAAGTTGTCCCAGCCCTTGTCCAGCTACAGTCATTAAGGAGGAGGTGAAGAATGGGTAATTAGGGTACAGAATTCAAATTAAAGCTGAAATCTCTATCAGTCACTAACCTAATTGAGAATTCCAACAAGCAGGATACCAGCCAATGAAAGAACAAACAAGAGTAACTACTATCTCTCCTGGCAAACTGCTAGGAGCCCACAAGATTTATTATGACCAATTAAGGGTGTGGTGGCCTGGGAGAGCAGAAGCAGTAGTCTTTGCTACATGGAGATGAAATGGAGCATTGCCAAAACACCCCATTTTTAGAGCTTTTCTTCTCCCCCAGCAAAAACAATTTGTGTATGCATTTAAGCATGTGCCTGTATGTTGGAAAGCCTTCAGTTCTCTCAATCTTAGAATTAAAACTAAAAATTAAAAAAAAAAGAGAGGACTAGGAACTTGTTGGGTGAACTAATTATGGAACTGAATCAGGAATTAATTATGATAACACTTAAAAAATAAAAACATTAATAAGATGTTGGTTCCCAGTTAACAATTAACAAAATAAGTTTTACAGAAGTACTTGAGAAGTCCAGAGACCTTAAAGGGGTTGTCAGACATTGAAACAAATTTCCATAACAATTCAGTTAGAGAATGTTTCTGCTATGTAGAATCTTTAAAAATTAGATTCATTCTATCCCATTGCTTACCTTAAATCTACCTAAAATGATTTAAACTAGCTACATCTGATTATTGTAGAGTCACTCTCTGGAGTCCTCAAGGTTTGCCCTGTGCTTGCATTATAAGGAAATGCGTAACTTTCTTCTCCTACCTCTTAAAACTACAAGGATACCCCAAACCAGTGTACTGAAGCATAAGCAGTTTCTGTCCCATGTCCAGGTTTCCCCAAGTGGTTCTGCTACTGACGTTCAGAGACTGGTCAGCCAGAGGGCTCTGCTGTTTTTGAGCAGCCACTCCTAGCACTAGGTGCTGGCTGGCTGACAAGTGACAAGTAGGAAGCAATAAAGAGAGATGTCTTTATGCCCTGGAAAAAAAAAATGGAAATCTGCAGCAAGAGTGGGCTGACTCTTACAGAGAGATTGGCAAGTGGACAGAGAAAATTAAATGCCTCTCAATTTAAAAAATCTCTGTGTGTCTACGGAATAAACCTCTTGTAATCTTAATAGAAACACTTTTAAGAACACGCAACCATGTGTCTGTCAGACACCACATGAAGTGTTTTGTAATCATCTAATTGAATCCTCAAAACCACCGTAAAGGAACTGAAGCTTTGAATATGACAATGATCAGAGGCATTGGAGCCAAACATATCTAGATTCAAATCCTAGTTAGCCAGTTCCAAGTTGTATAACTATAGAGGAATCATTTTATTTCTCAATTTTAACTTGTACACCCCTAAGAAATGGGCTCTAGCCTTTTAATAAGACAATCATGTAAGAATTCATTCTACCTCCTAAATCTGTCTTAAATGTGTCCACTTTTCTCCATCTGCACAGCCACAATCCAAGGCCAAAGGACAGATCCAAATTTTGTGGGACCTATGGCTTATCCAAATTGGGGGGACATATTTAAGAAAAAGGCGTATGAAGCTATAAATATAAAACTAGGTAAATTTTTAAAGTGAATTCATATTTAGAGCAAGAAATTACATGAAAAAAATTTTGAATCTGAAAAATACTACAAAGCTTATAAAAACCCAGAAAATGGCACACTATTTTTATTAATTAACATGTTTACACGCATCTATAATTTTTCCTATACCTTTTGGCTGTATATTCTTTGATCACCTCTTTACACAACAACAATTTCATAAAATAGTTTTTGATAAAAATAATTGATGATTCAATCTTTCCTCCAGCAAGTTGAGGATAGTTACTAAGAGCTTAACAATTTTGTTTCTGCACGTTATCACCACACATTTTTGTAGTGTCATGTAAATGTTGGAGATTTTTGTCAGATTTGGAAAGACCACTTTTTAGGTTTTTTTTGTAGATGAGCTAGGTTTCAGAGCATTTCAAGTTTGCTGTGTAATAACTAATCTTAAATACTCTTTGAATCAGTGAAACCCAAACAGTTTGTTGTTCTCTTTGAGAATGATGTAGTATGAGTTTTATGTTATCTTAATCTTGTCAAAACAGCAAGAAATTTAAATCTTTTCCCAATATATTCCTATGATTCACTCACTCCTCTTCATTAATTGGGTTATCAAATAATCAACAAACGATCAATTACTTCTACTCAAAATTTGTCTCTTTCTCTTAATTAATTAATGAAATTTGAAAAGTTTGAGTTTACACACTATGCTTCTAGATGTCAGAATAATTTCTAGTGATTTTATTGTTAATCTTTGTCACTTTTGCTTCAGATCTCAGTAGTTTTTAATCTGTATTTCTTTGGTTCTCCAATAAAAGTAAAGATCATCAAAGAAGAATGACTCATTTGTTTAATGGAAGCACTCCAAAACTAACTTTCCAAATTTTAAAGTAACATAATACCAACTTACATTCTCCTTGACAAGATCCTAAAAATGCCCAAAGCATTTCCAGTATCATCCTGCTCAAGTGGAAATATGGTGGGTAGAAAGTCAGAGTGGTAAAAAATAAAATAAAAACAATCTTAACTGTTAACAGTTAAAATATCTTATTTTTTCAAATATCACAAAAATACATGATTTCATAAATATATTGCTCAGGCTCTGCCCCAGCCTCAGAAGTGAGGGACCCAGAAGCTTAAGCTCCATTAAGCTCCATTAGTTTCAAGATGAATCACCCCCCCGACCACTGCCACCGCTCAGATAAGCTACTTTACTAGCTCCCTGCCTGGTCTCTGTGTTCATCTTTATCCTCCTGCAATCCATTTCCATGAGGCAGTCTGGAAGATTTTCAAAAATGTAAATTAATTCATGTTACTATCTTGCTTAAAACCTTTTAGTGGTTTCCCATTGCATGTATAAGAAAGGTTAAACTCCTTGTCACCAAATAGTTGCCCTGCGATCTAGGTGCTGCGTAGGTCACAGACTCAGCCCATATCCTCCTCCCCATTACTCACATGCTGCTGATACACTAGCCTTGTTCTCACAATTAAGTGTCGCATGATCCCAGTGAAAATTATGCAAGTGTTTTATAAATGGCAAAGCATATATCCATGTTAGCTATTATCAGAGTCAAGAGTAGGATGTATGCCCTTACAATGCTTGAGAAGGAAAATTTTCAGATATTGATTCTTGGCAAAGCCATTCCTGTTCCTCTCATTTTTACTCCCATAAACATCACTCCAAATTTCCCAAAATGGAACTGTTGCAACTCCTGGTTCAAATCTTACAGCCAAATAGCGAGTCACGATATGTATGCATATGGTACTCATGTATACGTACAATATGTATATAAGCAAACGGCGAGAGTATTTAGCTATGGTAGCTTGCCTACATTACCAATATTTTATCAAATTACAATCTACATTTAGAAACTGGCTAGTAATTAAAATACAACGTATGTCACAGTGTTGATTGAATTAAAATAGCAACGCAGAGTTATAAGACTTTAGTCAATGATTTCTAACAATCCTCTTTTATAAGAAAGAGTCAATGTTTTCAACATTATCTAGCAGTAATGTGACTGCTCTCCCAGGTCAGAGAGGAAAAGACTGAAGGATAAAAGGCTGATTCAGGTCATGTATAACCGATAGAACAGCCAAAAAAGCTGATGTTATTTCAGGTCTTGAGAGTGTTTGTTCTCTCACCATGCTGGATTTATTTCCTGGATACCACAACATCAAGAATTTTTCAGCAATATAAAATAACTAAAAGATACACATGGAAATTTGGCATCTTAATGAATATAAAGAGAATGGATAAAAAGAAGAGAAGAAACACTGCAGAAAACCACACAAACGGGAGATCATTATAACTGTTCCGTTATCTATCTAAATATGAGACGAAGGCTTCGCAGGACACAATCCACGTGAAGTCTGAAAACAACTATAACAACCCTCATTTCATATATCATACATGACAGTCTTTCGGATGTGGTCTCTGCAACATTAAACCACTTGGCATAATCTGATGATTCCTTCAGGTGAGTTACCATTTTGACAGCGCTAGATTTTGTGCAACTTTTGGCTTCTCTCAGTTTCAAAGTTCATCCCATCTTCATATTCAGAACTTCCATATCTCAACCAAACTTAGGTGCTGGATGACTCCAACTTCCCCGAAAGAAATTTTATTTACAGGTCAAATAAGTTTTGTTAGGGTCTCCTTTATAGGTCACGATTATTCTGTCTTTTTCCTATTGTTCAAATATCCACTGAAAGTTTACTCTTCTTCCAAGATGACCTCAAATACTATTCCTCTATGGTTTGTCCCCAGATTGCTCCACATTGTCACTGCCTAGAAATGCCTGTAGCTCTGAAAGCATAGTTTTGTGCTGTAATGTATACTGTTCTCAAGTGTCTAAGACTTTTCTTTCCCACAAGATTGTAAACTCCTGTATAAGAATACAGACTTAAAGTTCTTTATAACATCTATTTCTGAAGCATATATGAGGTACCCACTATATATTCATTTATTTATCCACTCTGGAGTCAGATCGCAAGGTTTAGAATCACAGCTCCATCACTTACTGACTTTGCTACCCTAGACAGCTACTTTACCTTTGTGGGCCTCAATTTTCTCAACTACAAAAAAGAATAATAGTAAGAGGAGTTATGCTACAAGTTTAAGATCAGGATTAAATGATCGTGCTTAGCATAGTGACTGATACAATTGTGAAAACATGTTATTAATAAATAACATGTTATTATCAGTATTGTTGTCATTATTACTATCTGTTCCTTATTCTAAACATGCATTAGACATGCTTCTACACACTCCAAAAATTAAACATCATTCTTATTACATTCATAAAATATTTAAAAATGTATGCATTCTATTGCTTTATTCATATTAACATTACTTCATATTTCATATTGCCCTCTAGTATCATGTTCCTTCTGCTGGTAGGACATACTTTAGACACAGCAGTTCTCAAAAAGTATGGGACAGAGACACCTGTGGGCGCCCAAGACCTTATCAAGGGATTCTTACAGTCAGAAGCATTTTCACAAGAACACTAAAACTTATTTGCCTGTTTCATTTTCACTCTTTCAGTGGATGGAGTCATCCAGGAGCTACATGGCATGAGAAGATATAAGAATACAACTGTCAGCTATTAAGCCAGACAGTAAAGAGAGTTGCAGAAATGTCAAACAATGCCATTCTTATTTTTTGAAAATGTTGTTTTGTTGTCATAAAAATACATTATATTTAAGTTAATATATAACAGGTTTTTTGTTATTTTTAAATGAATTCATAAATACTATTTTTAATTTCTCAGTTTGAGTGCTCATATGGTAAATATTGATAGATTCAACTCACAGAGCCAAAAGCTCTTCAGGGCTTTCAACAATCTTCAAGAGAGAAAAAGGGAAGTTCGGGAAGTACTGCTTTAAAAGTTCCTTAAAGCTGTGATTTGGGTGGATTTCGGTAGTAGATTTTACTTAATTAATTAAATCCACACAACAATATTACTATCAGGTGTTGTTATTGTATATTTACAGTTGAGAAATAGACATTGGTTAAATAACTTGCCTGAAGTCACACAGACAGTAAGTGATGGAGTTAAGTGCTAAACATGTAAAGCCTGGCTTCAAGGCTTTACATCTTTAATCATTAGTAATAATTCCCAATAAATTAGAGCAAATAAACAGAGCAAAGGGGACAAAACAACTTTTCTCCTCTCTGCACATACAATAGGGCTTTTAAGCTTTATCTGTGGATATCCACTTAGAAATGGATTCTAAATGTTTCTTACACTGCTTGGTGCTCTCTGCTACTCTAATATCTAGATCAGAAATAAAAAGGCTCTGCAGATGGCATGGATGTCATTTAGGACAAGCAGGACACTTGACATAACTCTTGATAAATTCATGATAGTGGCCAAAACTGAGGTATGTGTCATAAAGCTCAGGTTAATTTCTGGTACTGCCTGCTTCAACACTACTTAAAGAATTCTCACACATTCAGCCAACAACTGTGAGGTACACAGAGGTCTTCTTGGGTGAATGTTATGAGGAGACCCCTCACCTAGAATCTAAGGTTAAAATGGCACCAGATCTGCAAACAAAACACTTCTTAAAATATTTATGACTTTTTTGGTTTATAATTATGCCTCTCCCACCAGACTATGGAGTCACCAAGACCACGTCTGCAGCACATTCTTATCTATACCCGCGCAGCCAGGCAATGCCTGACAAGCAGTTGGCTCTCAGTTATTCTTCATGGAGTGAATGAATGGGTGGATGGATGATGTTCAGTCTAAAACCAGAGCAAAGTCTGTATAAATGTAAAATGTCAGCATTCATATCCTAAAGCTCCCTTGTAAACATCAATCAACTACTTTTGTTTCTTAATGGCAAAGTGAAATATTCTCTCTCTCTCTCTCTCTCTCTCATTTAATGAAGTTACTAAAATGCACCCCACAGGCTAAAAGAAAAGAGATACTGCAGGGAAAAGATGACCCTCTAATAAATTTATCTCCATTTTGGAAGTATGTACATTTCCAAATTGTTTTTATTTCTGAGAAATTTAAAACAAACATAAGTTTTTGTTTTAAAATATGTAAATAGTTGAACTCACATTTTCATCTTGTCTTAATTTTTTAAAGGGTTTGGAATTATTAAAGTGCATGTGCACGCACGTACGTGCGTGCGCGCACACACACACATACACATCTTTAAAAATGGAGACATACACACACATCTCTAGATTCCCAGGACCACGAAAAGAAACTGTGTGTTTCTCTGATGTTTCACATTATGTCTCTAAGGCCATATGTGATGTGTTTCCCATACGTACAGCACCTCTATATGTCTCTTTTAAAGTTATTTTTAAAGTGTTGTTCTATCTGTAGCATACATATTTATATCTCCTCACACCCATTTATATCATTTATTTATAAATGCTTTGGATATTGAATTGGCAAGCGTTTTGTTTTCCTCATTCTTATAATGTGTGCACTGCGCATGTTCCCCTTTGGTGGAAGTTTTACAATTATGGGTCATCAAAGGCATAAACAAAAAATTTATAGTTTTCTATCCTTTTATTACCTAAGGACATACAATAAAATTCAATTATATAGTTACAAGAAAATTAGTGACCTTGATAAAACTTGTCTGGACAACGAATAAAAAATTTTTTTAATAAAAATGTTCCTGAAAGTTTTCTGAAACTGATTTCAGTAAACATAATTTAATCTTTTGCTGGTAACTTTAGGATGAAATTGCTTATTCTCCAATTCTATAGAACACTTAAAAATAATTTACATTTTCAACAAGAAGGTCTATAGAGTTGTGTAAAATAGGCAAAGTTAGACTCTGTGCTATGAACATTATAAAGAAAATAATTCCTGTCACACATGTCTCACAATTGGGCAGGTAACAGATCTACAGTTCCCTTGTTATTTGTAACATAAATGCAATAGATCTTACATTAAAGAAAAAAATGTAAAAAGAGGTGATAGTTCTCACCTGGTCCTCAAAATATTAAAAAATATTCCAGCAGGTAGAAAAAAGGTTAAGACATTCTAGACAGGGAAAATTTTGTATGGCTGAAACATAAGTTTGAAGATGTGATAAGAGGAAAAGAGAACAAAGAGAAAGATAGTAAAGAGGCAATATGTGTAATGGCTAATATCATGAATTTGGAATCAGACCAACCTTATTCTTAATCTCAGTTTTCTTCCCTTATTAACTTTGTACCTGGGTAGGTTTTACTTTTTCTGAGACTGTCTATTCATTGGTAGTTGTGAGAATTCAATGAGGCAATAAATATGAAATATATAGATAGCTAAGTTCCTGAATGCTATTTAAAAATACTTGAAGGTATTATTGATTTATTATTCGTGTTGTTATAATTAGAAATGACCCATATTAGTGTCTCGAGGATAGGTCTCTAAAGGCAGCATCTCAAAGAGCATCCTTCTTCACACAGTATTCTTGCCCCAGTGACAAGTCTTTCTCCACATCTGTCCACCAACTGCCATTACAATGGGTCCCACTAGCAATGCCCATTACACCTAAAAATTGATCATTTTCATTTTGATCAAAGATTCTCCTAAATTCTATTTTATCAGAGCTCTACTTTCTAAGAAAGGAGAATAAAACTAGAAAACTAGAAACACCTATCTATGTTCAATTAAAAATTGGCTTAACTTGAATTAACATTCCTACCCTTGAAGGATATTTCTGTGCATTTGAAAGGCATGCTTACTGAAATGACGTCTTTAACAAAGAATTCATTGTAATGGTGAGAATTTGCGATACGATGGCAAGCCTGAGGGAGAAATTTTCACACAGACATTTTCAGACCCCTCTAATGAAGTATGAGTAGGTAGTTCTACCAACACGAAGAGCCACCTCAGCAGACAGCATTGCAGCTGGGATCCAGTTTTGCATTCCATGCATTTCCAGTTCTGTGGGTGGAAGATTTAATGGTACCATCCAGTTTATTCTTAGCATGTGTGGGTCATGAGTTATTCAGCATAATAAGACACCTATTTGAATAATAAAGCTAAGATTATTTTAAGGCCATGGCTAACAAAACTGTACATATTATTCAAAACAGAGCAGATGAAACTATGAATACTCACAAGACATAGCAATAATTTCAAGACATTTTTATAAGAGAACTAAGAGGAACCAAACTGGTTCCTGTGATCTGGGAAACTCCAAATCTCCCCTGAGCCTGAAGGCCTTAGAGGGCCACCTGTAGCTAATTCATCCTTTTGTGGAACCACTGAGCAGCCTATCTGCTTGAGTTTGATTCTTCAGTAACAACATTTCCAAACAACCTACAAGTTTTCTGGGATCAGATAAATGAAGTTACAAGTATCCATAAATAAGAACTTTTTACTATGATAACGGGTCTTGCGTTAGATGGAAGGAAGGATGGGGTGGACCGATCCTCAGGCTGGATCATTAAAATAATTCAGCTGCAGTTTGCTTCACTTAGAAGTCCCTTAACCCACACCTTCTCCAAAGTAAGACTGGGCAGCCAGAGACCATGGCTGATTAATACTGTGATGGGTGTGGCTAGCTGTCTCTAGGTACTATGATAAAAATATGTTTGTGCTAAAGACACTATTCATTATAAGCAATATAGGGGTGTGGTGTTTCAATATTTCCATGTTTAGCAATTATAAGCTGAAACTATTAAGTGCTTTGAAAGCAAGCCAGAAAACAGACAAACTGAAAAGAAGCCTAGGCTACACCTCTCTTTATGGACATTTGTTTTTTTCCTGATCTGGAGTTACAGCAAAAATATTTTCTATATGTCCTGCCATTGACATATTATCTTAACATGTGAACCCCTAAGCAAAAATAAATGCTAAATTTGATAACTATGCTTCAAATATTAAAAAATGGGATTGAGGTAAAATAAGCAAACTGATACATAGGTAAAAATAAATCTGCCCAGGGACCTTTATTTAGAAAGCTTGGTATTCAAGTTTTGATTCCTAGTGTGGAAACAGATGAGCTTAGCAGAAACAATTCTTACTGTACATCACTTTAAAATGCACAATTCATGTGAAGGATTTATATTTCTAAAGTACCAGTAGAGCGCCTTTACTCGCCTTGTCCTACGTGTCTTTGAACATTTCAACCACTTCTGTGGTCTCAGCTATCACCCCAAGGTGAATTACTTCTATATCCACATTTCTTCTCCCACACGTTTCAGTTTAACTACGTTTCTGCCTACTGGTTCTGCCAGCTGCGTCTCTCACATTAACCTCAAACTCAAGCTGGTTGAAATGATTCATCCCCTTATCCAATAATTCAGCAAAACTTCTGAGTTTCTAATTGCGCTCGATGAAATCTTTATGTCTGTAGTCATAGAGACTCAGAATTGCGAAGTCACCCTTTCTCTCCTTCTTTCTCCCTCTGTCTCTACAGCAGGATTTCTTTGACCTCTGCACTGCTGACATTTTGAGCTTAAAAAGTCTTCCTCCTGGCAAAGGGAGGTTAGAGTTCTCCTGTGCATTTTACAACATATGGCAGGATCCCCAGCCTTTATCTCCTATTTGCCAGTACCAGTGCCCACTCTCCAAGTTGTAACAACCAAAAATGTCTCCGAATACGGTCAAATATTTCCTGGGGATGAGTGGGGACAAAATCACTTTCACTCCACAGCCAATTAGTTATTCTACAGCCAACTATTTCTATACATTCTTCTCTTTTAGGTTCTTCATATCAGTCCTTTCTATCTCATTCCTGTGTCAAGCCCTTATGCAAACAATCAGAATAAATGCTGTCTTTTTGGAGTGGTTTTCTGAGATGTACTGGACAGTGCATCAAGACCTGTCAAACTCAGAAACCAACAACCAGTACAGGGGAAAGGAAATTTAAAACAAGAATCTTGAGGATCATTTCTTGTGGCTCCAAAAAGGTTTGGTATCTGAGGGCTTTGATGTTGATTTCTGTCTCTAACATTTTAAAGCCATGGTTTAGAATAGAAAGGACTAGATAAGAAGGCATCCTTTAACCATTTAGACAATCTCAAAATGTGGTGTTCCAAACAAGGATATTAGGTTATAGCAAAGAATATAAGTGCGTATGGTAGAAAGACCATGAGTTGAAGGTATTAAGGAGAGCTGGTGTGAATCTTCTCTTTGACAATGTGATGCTGAGAGATAAGAATATCTGACTCTGCAGATTTGGTCTAAGGACTAAGGTAATTAATTGTTATAATTTCTATGTTACACCTTTTACCAGAATGGAGTTGATATCATTATAAATGTGAAATACCATGCACATAATAGGTACTCAACAAAGGTAAGCTAATAATCATATGAACACTTTATATCGGTGCTGTTACAATAGCTGTAAAATGAAATTAGAGGCGACACTATAAAGATTTTATGAAAAATCCCATCAAGGCAAAAAACAGTAGTCTAAGGAACTATTCGGCTTTTCCTGGGGAAAAAAAATGAGGGATAAGAATCGACGTGTAGTCAATGACAGATCCTCTGGGAATCTGTCATACACCACTATAACGTAATGGTAATAATAATGATAATAATAAAATGACTTTCAAATTGATGATCAAAAGTATATCAGCATCTCATAGATATTAACTGACACTTAATATCTTTTATTTTGAAAGCAAGATTGAAATAATTACGCGAGATCTTTAAGAATCAGCCTGAATTACCTTGCCACATGCAACAAAGACCAAGAAGGAAGGACTTCTCCAGAGAGGCCAAAAACACCCATGGGAGTGTGGAGTCACAGAAACCAAGGGAAGAAGTGCCTCAAAAGGAACAGAACAGTCAATGGGATCAGGTGGTGCTGAATGATCAAAAAAGTGAGGAATTAACATTGCCTGGCAGGATCGAGAGTCGGGGACGTCACTGGTCAGAAAATGCTGACAAGAGCCATTTCTGTTAGAGAGAGAATGGACACCAGACTGTGGTGTGCTGAGGAGAACGGAAAGGGAAGCGGAGATGGCAGGTACAGATGACACCCCGATGAGTTTGGCAGTGAAAGAAAAGGGAGTTGAAAGGTACTGTGGAACTGAGGGAGGGTTTCCTAAAAGCTGAGAACTCAGACACATTTAAATACCAAAGGGAAAAAGCTATTGAAGTCACAAGAGGAGGAGACATGCAATAGAATGCAGCTCATGAAGAGGGAAAACAGTATGTGATCTAGAGAGAGGTGGAGGGATTTGCTCAGAAGACAGAACGAAGAAGATAGATTCAGCTTTCAAGGTGGTAAGTGGGAGGGGGAAAAAGGGTGGGTCTTAGGCACTGAGTCAGTCACTGGAACTTGAAGGACTTTCCATCTGGTGACTTCCATTTTATTCAAGAAGTTTCTATCTCACCCATTCCTCTGATTTTCTTGTAAATTAGATAACATTTTCTTAGTCAGTTTCTCATTTGGAAGAATTGAGTGAACCTACCCAACACACACACACACACACACACACACACACACACACACACACACATACACACACACATGCACGGAAAGAGAGAGAGGAATACGCATACAAAACAATTTCTGTGCTCTGACTGATTACTGTTTTCTTGAATTGGTAGCATTTACATTTAAGTTACAAATCAGTTCAGGATCCAGTCAAATAACATGTGATTTTAGAATTGAAGTGCTAAAGTAAGTATCTTACACAAAATTTAGAGCTTTTTCATCACAAGACACAGTGTGCCCATTATGGTATGTTCTGAGCGCAAAACAAAGGTAGTTGATACTATCCCTTGGCGAGGCTGCCTTACCTGCCTCTGTGGCTGCCCAGGTGTTTCCCATGCCCGTGGCAGACTCAGGGGGTGGAGGAGCCGGACAGACCAGTTGCAAAGTGCAGAACATGCCTCAGGGCCTCCATTCACAATCCAATTTGCCTTCAGTGACTGTGCCCAGTGTTAGCACCGCAAGGCTGACCTTTCGACACAGGTAAGTTCAGCAACAATCGGCCACAGCCATCGATTCTGTCTAGTGCCAGAAATTCTGCAGTCTCTTGGGCGGTGGCCACTTGGCAGCAGTTTTCAGGAGCTCTTTTCTGGCACAGAATAAGGCTCCCTGTGTGTGTGTGTGTGTGTGTGTGTGTGTGTGTGTGTGTGTGTGTGTGTGTGTGTTTTCTCCATAGTTCATATGTAATGCTTGCTGAAAGGAAGGGTGCGAAACGATAGAGAAGGTTTGAATAGAAACAGCACCTCTCTTCTGTCTTTCCAGCCATTGCCTCAGCACCCTAACTATGCCCTGACTTCTATAAGTCTTCTAAAGGCAGGGGGAAGAGAGGAGAGGGAGAAAGAAAAAGGAAAATGCAAAAACTGGGAGTCAAAGGAGGGTAGAAGCTGAGAGCCTGAGTTAAAATATCATCCTGGAGTGCACCTTTGAGTGGTACATCATTTCTTCTTTCCTGCTTCACTCTTTTCCTATTCAAACTTTGGACTCATTGAAGTGAATAGAAAGAAAACTCTTTTTGTTACAAATTTCAAACTTTCCATACTTATGATATTTGCATTCCTACAATTAATTCCCTCATATCGAAGGAAGAGTAAGGACTCTGTGGCACTTTGTAAAATATTTTCTACACAGGTCTATACAATACAAAGACAATTGCTTGATTAATATTGCCATGGGGAAGGCAACTAGATAACTTGGGCTAAGGATATTTCTTTGCCAAATGACCAAAAGTCCACTTCACACTGAGCTGGGGAAGAAATGAAGAAGCAAAAGTAACAGTCAAAAGCATCTTCTTTGTAAAGATGCTCCTTCCTCATATAATTTCCAAATGTAGTTCTGCAGTAAAAAGTATATAATACACTCCACTCAATTGAAATAATTTTCTCTGTGAAAGCAAGCTCCTCTGTCCTTTTTTTTATGCTGTAAAACTACATGTAAAATTGATTTCAAAAGGGAAGTGAACAAGGGTACCTGTCCCAGCCCAACACTGGAGGGCCCCTTGTTTAACCCGATTGGAAGAGAACTCAAAGTAACAGCTAAAGATGCTCTTAGTGCAATATCTTTCACAGAGTAAATGGCCAATTAATGTTAGCTCTTTTTATCCAATCAGGAGAAAAATTCAACTACTAGTAAACAAAACCAAATGCTCATGTACATGGGAAAAAAGTAGAGGAACGAAGAAAAGGCCAATGGTTATTTGTAAGTATGAATAATTATAAAGACATTAATAAAATGGTAAAAATAGAGTCCACATTCCAAGGAATTAAGGAGCAGTAAACAGCAAACCCGAGCTAAAAAAATGAAGACAAGTGTACTTGCAGTACAAAGACATGAAAAGCTGGTATAGTACAATAAACCACTCATGTCACCAGAGCACAGAGCCTATCGGGTGATTGAGCGATTACCCTTCAGAATACATTTATTCTTTAATTAACTAACCTTTTTACTACAAACACTTCCCTCTACACTCACATGTAAGTACATGTGTATTGTATTTGTTAATTATACACAAACACACTTGGTAGATAAATGAAAGCTTGAAACTCCAGACCTAATAAACCATTATAGGAAGTCTCAAAAAGCATGTGTTTTATTGTAACCATTTGTTTTCCTCACTCTTCCAAGGTCAGCTCAAGGATATCTTGCTGGATATCACTCCTCTTTCAAAGTTATAAATGTGAAATATGAATGTTCCATTCACAAGTGACCATCACGTCAGTTTGATATTTTACAACTTGTTAAATAGCCTTCTATCGTCAATTCTTTGAATAGGCTCCTGCTGAGCCAAGATTCCTTGGGACAACTTCTGGCTAGGGCTCAAGTTCTTAGTGTTGATAACCTGTCTCGTTACTCAGCACTCACCAAAATTCATAGATGAAACCGTGAGAATTGTTCAAGAAGTTGTATGTGTTTCAGGCAATGTGCCCTTATCTCTCCGTTTGCTCTGCTGATAATTTTTTTTTTCACATCGTGTTTCCACCATGTATTTTAGCTGCTGCTTCTTTTCTTTTTCTTTTTTCTTTTTTTTTTTTTTTACAATTTCCCTATTTAAATTATCACCAGATTTCAATTATCTCTAGTTAATTTTAAGGCCATCTAGGCATCTGTCCATATCTGCCTGGCATCCCACAAGAATGCTCTCCTCTTGCTTTTATGTTTCCTCATCTACCATTATGTCATTAACTTTCAACTTGACCTCCTTTTATTTTCTTCTTCTCATAAGTCTATAATTTCCTCTATCTAAATTTCTCTCTATAGTGTGGAGAGTGAAGTTATTGCATGAAGCAAGATTTATTTTTAATTGTAATTTTTTAAAAAATAATTAAAACAAATTACAAAAGATAGAAAATAAATCACCTCGAAAAACACAATTATCTGTTTTCTTTTAGGTTTCGTTTCTTAAGCAAAAAAAACTTTACTTATTAATAACTCTGCTTCAGATATTTTTAAAACAAGTAAACATATAACATAAATAATTATAATTATAATAACATATATAATTTTCCATAATTTTTCACTTACCATTATGACATCAGTATTATTTCATGCTAATAATTAGACCCCAGAAGTATGACTTTAATAGTAATGTAATATGCTACAATAAAAACTATTGTGTTATTGGACATTTACTTCCAATTACTAGTATAAATTATTTATACTTGTATATATGAGTAGATACAGCTTTTCCTCCCATATTGTGGACTGTTTTCTTAAGATAATATCACAGCAGGAGAAATATGTAGTTGGAAACACATATTTCTAAAGTTCCCTTCAAAAGTTGTACCATCTTCTACCATTACATGAATATAATAGCTTAGTTGTATCTTCTCGAGCACAGAGTGAATTAATTTCTAATGCTGGTTTAATATATTAATATTGTGCTCCATAGTTGCTTCCATGTTAATTTCTTCACTTTACAAATTCACATTCAGAATGTTTACCCTGACCCAATAAAGTAATGATGCCAAAGAAAAAAGATAAGACACAATAGTGTTGATACTTTATTAAAATTTAAAGATTTTAAAAATTTTCAATTTTAAAGATATTAACTTGCTTATCATCCATCTATAGAGTAGGAAACTTGTTATTCCTACATTCTCTTCCACCTGGCTATCATCAGGCATAAATCTCTAGCTCACAATTTCACATTTAAATAATCTGACTAATTCAAACTTTTTCAGTTATAGATGACTGAAGTAGTATGTTTAATATAAAGACACTATAAAAGTCAATAACCCTAATTCTGTCAAAATGTTTTATTACATGAAACACCTAAAGAAATGGACTGGATCTCTTAATTGTTCTTCAGGCATTTAAAGGTGATTAAATCACATAAATGTGAATTTTTAAATTGTGGTTATTTATTTACTGCTCCGGTGGTCACTCACATGCTAACAAAATGGGCAGTATTAGGAGGCACGAGCCCTCAATAGTCTTCATATTGTATTTGTAATTTCAAAGCAGTATTTGAATCAATGAACAAAAACTTATTTCTTGCATCTCCCTATGTATCTTCCCAGTCTTGAAAAAAGAGAAATGTGGCTTCAAGGTTTAATAGAAGAATGTTGGGGATATTACCTTGAAAGTGACTGAGATGCTATGTACGTTTATCATGCACACTGACAAACCTGTTGACTTTCCTTAGGTTGTATCACGTATGTTTCAGGAAAGAAGTCAGAGTTCTATTTTGCTTGCAATGCTGACAAACTTTTAAGAACGTGTTGATGATGTTTACTGGCTCAGCGAAGAGTAAAGGTTTATCTGAATTATGAAAGTTACAAATAATTTATAAAATTATAGCTATAGGTCAATGGCTGTCTCAGCATGAGAAAAAGACCCAAAGAATGCACAACCCCTGCTTGGCGCAAGAGAGACTAAAACATCATTTCTTTTTGGTTTTTCAGATATTTTTCTTTTTGTGACTAACATTATACTTCTTGCTGCTACTCTGTGATCAACAAATTTAGTCAAACATTTTATGCATTTTTACTAATTGGCCTATTATGATCGAATTTTGAATTTTGACAAAAATAGCAAATCTATAAATGATAAACAAGAATAGACTTCTAAGTAATAATTAGCTCCGGAACAGCTACAAAATCTTATCATGAAATGAGTGCACAGAGACTTTATGGGTCCTTTGCCAACGAGGTACAAGACACCATGCTTTGTAACCAGGAGTTCAGCTATATTTCTTGTATGGCAATTTCTCCAAAGGACATTTTAAAATCTGTCTATTTTCTGGTGAAACTCCTAAGTACAGTGATGGAGATTCTCTGAAAAATGTGGAGATTAAGAAAAGATTGTCACAAAACTGCAATGCCCGTGTGTCCACTCATTATCTGTGGTGTTTCTCCTCTGGGTTTCATAGAAATACAAAGGCTCTGGGAAGCTGGAAAGAAAATCTATTAATTCTCTTGCTTCTAGACATGATTCTACTTAAATCATTCTAGAAAGCTGTATCTTATTCTCCAGGGGAATGAATTGCACACTGCATGTGAAGAATATGACCCTACTTTAAGTAACAAGATGGATTTACAAAGGCCACATTGAGGGGCTGCGAAATCTCTGACACATTCTAAGAAAAGAATCTAAACCATTCATGGCCATGACCACTCTGAAGCACCCACATGACTTTAGTATTTGAATGACAACTACAATTATTTACGACTCTTGTAGTTTCTAGAAAGAAATAAACATTTCTTGAACTCATCAATCTCTTGATTTGTTTATACATGTAACAGTCTTCAATTTAGCCAATACATTGCTTGCAATCTCAGCCAAGCTTTGCTTCACTTCTCATCAAAGACTGTGGCTGTTTTCTTTTTAGTCTTTGGGAAGGACAAGATTTCTTGACAACACATAACACCTACTGAATAATTCACTTGGGCACCTGGTCTGATACCAGAGGTTCTTCCAATCCTCCCTTCTTTCACTGGCTTCAGTGTTAGGCAGAGAACATATCTTTCTTCCTTCGTGTTTTGTTCTCTAAAGAAAGAGTTGCCAGAGAAAGGCATAGACAAATAAAATTCTTACTCCCAATTTGGCTGTCTCCATTCTCACCCTGTCATTGGTCCTGCCATATTTCTTAGTAGTGTGTTTGTTCTCCAGTGAGTCATTGTTCTAAGACAAACTCATAACAGTAGAGGAGTAAATACAGGGGAAAAAAAGTCATTGGCTTCTGTTGGCCAATTCGTTTCTGCAGCAAAGCCCTTATCCAAGACTTTAAATACTCAACACATTTTCACAAATGAACCAGTGTATGGCATGAGAAGAGGTGAAATCACTAACTTCGTGGAGTGTTGGATCAGTTGGTAACATTCCTTAGTGGTCATGTAAGGGGAATACTCCAAAAGAGCTTCTCCTGGTAAAGATACTTAGTTATCATGTGCATGTTCATTATATTCTCAAATCTTAGTAACAGAGCCAAGGATATCCCCAATTAGAGAGCTGTAAACTGAAACTCAAAGAGATAGTACCTCACATCCCAAAGAAAGCCATCCAAAGGAACACATGGACCATGATTTCTTATTTTACAACTCACTAGATTATTTTCCTTTCCATATGGCTGACTTGGTTGCTATCCAAATGAAGCAGGATCTTTTACCTAGAAAACAGCATTTCCCAATTAACCAAACACAACAGAGGAGATTCTTTGGAGGGGTCAAGGACTGATGCCTCCTGGAGGCACGCTATTGGGTTTGATTGACCAGAGGCCAAGTGGGTAATGACAAATTCCAGGTTTTTACGTTTTGGTTCCTTGAGTGCCTGAAAGCGTGTGGAATGAGATTCTTTTCTGATACATTGCAGTGATGACAGAAAGAACAAAAGTGTTCAGACTCATATGATTTTAAGGAATGAAATGTATAGGGAGCTTTGGGGAGAACAATGGTAGATGTTAAAAAAGGAATGTAAAATCTGTCAGAAAATATCCTCAACTTCTACTATACAATTTGCCTTCTAAGAAAAACAGTCTTGACTCACAAAAGATGGTTTGTGGAAAAGAGTAACTGACATGTAGCACCAATAAAAGAAAAATTGTAAACAAAGTAAACTAAAATGAAGGGGGATTTTAAGAGAAATAGAGACAAGCTTTGAAGTTTATGAGCTTCAAAGTAGTCAGCTCTGAGTGGACACTAGCTCTCTCAGTTTTCTGTGTGTGGAATTTAGACAAATTACTTAATTTTCATTAGTCTCCTTCTGCCCAATGTAAAAATTAGGTTATTTGGGGAGATGAAATTAGTTAAGTTTTGACAGTCACTTAGCACAGCACTTACCATATAGTGACCAACAAATATTAATTTATCCTATGATATGAATCTAATCTATAATCTCATTTAATAAATCATAGCTGATGTTATACATATTTTTCATAGAAGGATGTAGCTAAAACTTAAAATGCACTAAAAAAGATAAGATAATAGGAAAATAATTAGGAAATCCACTAAATAGATCATTACTTTCAGTTTCTAGTTCTTGCACCTGAAACATGTGCCTTGAAACATAGGAAACATATTTATTTTAAATAAGAATATATCCTTGGACACAATTCTGAACATCCTACAAAATATTCTTTTCTTATATTACTGTAGTTATAGTAATGTATCTACTTCATAGGTATGCTGTGAAAAATATCTAATTTATTCAATTAAGAACTGACAAGTAACATAAATGAGACTAATTGGAATTAGAACCAGACCCTAGTTCAAAACTACATTTGGCCAATTGTAGGGACTTTGGGTCAATTATCACTCAGATTACTCAGTATTCTTGCTTAATAAAACAAAAAAACTCTTATTTTTATGTAAAATCTGAACTAAATGGTTTTCTCAAAAACTCTAACTATTCTAAGGTATGAAATACCCATATCAGTGCTGTGATGACAGTGAATACAGCTGATGATAGGTCACTGCTTTGCAACCTATAGTATGACATTATTCAAGGAAGGGTGGGTTGTCTGGTGCTGTGGTGAAAATCTAAGATTTTGAAACATTACTGTAGACAGGACATGAAGCAGCAGCAGTCTTTGAAAATAAAAGGTCAACACCACAGATTATTTAGTTACTTTTGAAAGAAAATCTTAGTGATTCAGTTTGCTTGGCAACTCAGCATTAGTTACTTATGTGAACCCTTCCTAGGGATCCATGTAAGAAGCTATGGTTGGTCTTAATTAGTTACTCTTAAAACTGCTAAACTAATAAACTATAGTTACTGCTCACAAAGAGATACCTGGTGTATTAATATAAATCATTTATACATATCAGATATTTAAGGAAGCATTTTATAACAGGAAATCACTATAAAAATATTAAGTACTAATTAGTCTTTTATAGTTTCCTGTGACCACTCAGGAAGCATTGTCAAAGGATACAAGAGCACAGCTCCATTCTGCGTACAAATTCTTACACTTGGTTTTCCCTAGTAGTTGTTCCTATCTATTGATATAATAGTCCTAGGGCAACTCACCAAATGTCAATTGGCCAAAAGCCTATTCACCAAAAAGAGAGAGTAGGTATATTATTCCCTAATCCTCCCCCTAATACTGATATTAATCATAAAACATGATATATAACCATAACATAAGAAAACATCGAAAGAGAGAGAAGAAGGCAGAGTGGCTAGAGACTTTAAAATGACATAGTACTAAATTCTTTAGGCTTTTTTTTTTGCCAAAAATATTCCAGAATGACAACTGAAGAAGGTGACAACCTAGAAACACCAATGAGTACAGACAAAAGGCAAAAAAAAATCTCTATCAAAAAATATCCACTCTGGAAAACAGTTTTTTAAAAAATAAAACATGCAACTATCATGTGACCCAGCATTTATACTCCCTAGCATTTATCCCAGAGAAATCAAAACTTACATTCTCACAAAATCTTGTATACAAATTTTATAGCAGCTTTATCTGCAATAGCCAAAAATTAGAAACAACCCAAATATTCTTCAATGGATACATCCATAACATGGAATACTACACAACAATGAAAAGGCACAATGTATTGATGCATACAACCACCTGAATGTATCTCCTGGGGAGTGTGTTGAGTGACAAAAGGCAATCTCAAAAGGTTACATACTATATGATTCCATTTACATATCAGTCATGATATAAAAAAAAATTACAGGAATGAACAATAGATTAATGGCTGCCAGGAGTTCAAGAGCAAGTGGGGGCTGGAGGGAGTGAGTTGGCTATAAAAGAGCAACATGAAAGATATCCGTGGTGATAAAAATGTTTCGTATCTCAACTGTGTCAATATCAGTATCTTCGTTGAGATAGTGTACTTTAGTTTTGCAAGACGTTACCTTTGGAGAAAACTAAGTAAAGGGTACACGAGTCTCACTGAATGATTTCTTATAACTATGTGCGGCTCATCTCAAAATAGTTCAATTTTTAAAAAATAAATCTGACAGTGCAAGACTCTTTCATTCTTCCAATTACTTTTATAGGTTTTTCCTTATACACATCATAGTCAGCTATTCCATGACGCTTCACCCACGGGCTTGGTAGACTTTGATAAGTGCAAGCTGGAGCAGGAATAAAAAAATAAGCAGGAGCCTCCCTGAAATAAGTGAGAAATATTCTGACCAAGGACTCTTTAGACTGGTAAAGGCTCACTTGATCATAAAAGTAATTGTGACCTTATTTTGAAACCATGGGCCAGTAAAAATGAAAACATCTACCTTTTAATTATTTCCCATGACCTTGACCAGCAGAATCATCTAGTGCTTATTACATTCACCTAGTTAAATAAATAAAATTCAAGAAGAACATTTCTTAGAAAAGATTAACATTATAAATTCTCCAAAGAGCAGATTAACAATTTCATTATTACCCCACAAGCATTCACCAGTTCATCTCTGTGTATGGTACAAAGCCAGGTACTATACCAGAGGGATTCAAGTAAGAGAGTTGCTGCCTTTGAGAATTTACAATCAAAACCAAAAAATATATACACAAAAAGATACAGGAAAGAAAGAGCCACGGCCTAAACACCGAGCTATGCTCTTACATGCACAAATCACCGCAGTACCACCAATGGCCCATGAAACTATGCTTCTCATCTCTCCGCATTAATCTCAGGCTTAGTTCCTTCCATTCCTGCATGAGCCACCTGGGCTCAGACACATCTGGACTCCATACTTGAAGCAGCGGTGAGGAGTCAGTGGAGAGGAGTCATCTGTCCACCTGATAATGATTTCCTAAGGGCTTACAATGTGTCGTATTCCATGGTAATTATTGGGATCATAAAAAAAAAATAAAATAAAACATGGTCCGAGCTCTCAAACCTCGGTGTGGAGCAGATATGTCAACAAATGACACAAATCAGAGTAATTAGAGCAACAGTACATGTCTGGACAGGGTTGAGTAGAGGTATAAAAAAGAGAGGGAGCAAGGAGCATCCAATTTATGAACATTATCACCTGTACTTATGCCAATCTTTTTTCTCGAAGCAGTGAGACAAAATGGGACTGCCACTGGTGTAACATCAGGGTACCAGCCTGTTTCCCAGGAAGTCCAGATATACAAACTAGAAGGGGGCTGAAATACAGGCCCAATTGCTGCAAATTTATCTGTCATGTTATACAAGGCCGGTGGCATTTCTGAATCTCATTTCCCCCATATGTAAACAAGAGCATATAATGGCTCTAGAAGACTATCCCAGCTTGAAGTCATTGCTTAGTCACCTTCTAATACTTATAAAGGACAATCCAAACAATACCAGCTTCTCCACTTTCTAACTACGTGAACTTAGGCAAGTCATTATCTCTCTATGCCTGTCTCCTCATCTGTAAAGTGGGCATAATAAGACATCTCATAGAATCGTCAGGAAGATTCAACGATTTATGTAAACATGCTTAGAAGAGTACCTAACACATACTAAGTGCTGTATAAATATTACCTATTACTATTATTAGTGTTTTTATTATTTTAGATTGCCAATGATATTTAAGCATTTCATGTAAAGCACTGAGGTACTCAACTGTAAATGTAAAAACTGTTTATATATTCTTACCAAGAGTCATAATTAGGAGTCCATAAACTAATAAATTAATCGGTCAGATTCTGCCAAAAGCATACTCTTAGAAAATAAGCAGGTTTTTGGGGGAAACCACAGAAGTTAGAGAATACTACCACATTATTTAATCATATATGAAGTAATTCCCTCCCAACCACACACACACACAAAAATGAATATGTACATCCAAAGCTGCCTAACATGACCTGAACACCTAGTTCAGCATCCGCTAGGTTGTTGCTCTTCACGTGTAGTCAGCTGACCACCAGCACTGGCACTCAATTCAGTACATCTTTCTTGGGGTCCAAGATTTCACATTTGTACAATCTTCAAGTGCCACTGGTCCACAAACAATACTTTGACTAACAAGATGCTAAGCTATGGCAATCAGAAACAGACTTTAAAATAACTGAAATGATTGAATTCGTTGTGCCAAAGTCCCGTTAATTGACCAAATCTGGAAAATGTCTTACTCAACACATTGTTCAATCACAGTCATGTCTATAAAGTATTTCGGGACTTAGATGGAACTCTGACATAAACATAAGAGGTTCCATATTGGCAAACATGTTGCTCGTGATTAAATTTATATAATAAAATTTTCACAGTTACAGAATTGAGCCGACATAGTCTTCATAAGTGGGGACACATGACAAGGCAAATATCCCCTGATTTTAATTTGGGCAACTGTGAGAAGGTCTTTATTTAAAGACATATTATAATCACTGTGAAAATGGGATTTCAACCTAAACGTGGTACTAAAGAGCGATTGTGGAATAGTTTCTCCTTTTTGAAATTTTTGTAGGGCTTTTGTTTTCCTATGCCTGGTGTGAATCCGACCCTCAGAGCTGTGCGCCTGTCAGAATCGTAATAGTGAGTTGCAGTGTCTAAAGATTTATAATTAAAATTACATGTATCTGGTCAAAAAGTGTGGCCTAATTCCCAGCAGCTGGAACGTAGTGCTGAGAGGCCCAACTGTGGCCACGGACTTGAAATTAGAATTAAAACCTCCTCTTAAAAGAAATGAAAATAGGATTTTGTTGATGCGAAGCCATGCTATGACGATACCAAAGGAGGGTTTAGGAAGACGTGAACAGCAAACTCTCTTCACAACCAGCTCTGAGAAAAAGACCAAATAGTTAGTTACTACAGCAGATGCCGCAAAGTTACTGCTCTCTGAGCTGCTGAGTCCAGGCGATGCTTGAATAAACCCTCCTCCAAACCTTGGAAGATGTATGACTTTGGGATTTCAGAGCTTTCCAAAAATACACGAAATGCAGAAACACTTTTCTCCTTTGCCAAAACACGTCGGCCCTTTGTTTATATTAAAACTTCCCCTCCTATGTGTTGGAAATAATAAGACCCCTCATAGCATTGATAAGATTGAACATGGGGTAAGGCAAGTGGGAGGCAGCTCAGTCAATTCTGTCTTGAAATCTTCTTTCACACCTCTCTCTGAAATGTAAATATGGACTCAGTCCAGCTTTCCCAGTCCGGATGACTTTGGCTGAGGGCGGTTGGTATGGAAGTCATTTCCCTTCTAGGTGCAGTAGCTGCTTTCCACAGACTCAACAAAGACACAAAATATCATTAACATCTGATTCTGAAAAGGTCGACAACCACTTCTTTGTTTTACTCAGTAGTCTGGGGAAAGCTGCTGCATATTACTCTATCATGAGCAAAATTATACCTATTAGGCTCCGATATGAGTATTAGAATATTTCCCTCATTTGTGCACAGCATTGAAGCTTGAATATGCCTATTGTTTTCACAGTATCCATTACATATTTTAAATGGCATGGAATGATCATATATGTAAACATTACTTCAGCTGAGGCTGAGTGATGCTTGGCAAAGCAAGAGAGGCTGCCTGACCTCCATGGGCCTTGGTTTCAAGGAAAGGGGTGCCGAGGGACTTTGGGGGAATGGCTGATGGTTGCAGAAAGGAGTGAGATGGATTGACCAATGGGTGCTACTGCATTAAAGTCCGGATACCCTCCTTTGACACGGGAAAAGCTGCAGGCCTCAAACTAGCTTCTCTATTTTGTGGCAAACAGAGAAGGAGGATGAAAGGCTTGCCTGAGGGTCTGAAATAGCAACAGGGAAGAGTCTGGGAGAATGGGGAGAAGGCTTACTGGTTACAGCTTCAGGACTCATGAATAAGAAAGGAGGGGTGGGGGAAATGCCTCCAAATTTAAAAGCGATTCTAAAATAGCCATTAATAATCACATTCTCTAAGATAAAAGCAAGAATCCTAAACTGTTTTTTTTTTTTTTAAGCACTGATGTTTTTCTTTCGGTCTTCAGAATAGGAAATGGAATTAGCCTAAAAACATGAAATCCACTGATTAAGAATTCTTGAAACTTCCCAGGGTCACCAGGCACACTGGATGGCAGCACTCTTCTCAGCGGAGCAGACCCTGTGACCAGAAACAGGACAGTGATGCTTGGAGCAACCTGTAATCTTAATCATTTACAGAGCTGAGCGTGAGCCTTCATCCCAACAGCTAAGTTCCGGAGCCCTGGACTCATGTGGTAATGTTTATTGATATTTACCTAAGAGACACTCTCGAAATTATCCTTGCGTTTTACTCACCATTAGTCTACATTTAGAGTGCATTTTCTGCCTTTTTACATTAGACTTAGATTTCCCTGATAGCCAGGAACATAAACACAGGGAATAAGGAATAAGTCTTTATTGGAAGAATTTGGGCCATACAGATAGGCAAAAAAAATTCCTCCAGGGCAAATGTACACCAAAATGTTTATTGTGCTAAATAATTCTGTTTCCTTGATAGATGGCTCATACTCAGTCTTCGTCTGAAAACCTGGCCTTAGGCAACCTTACAATAACAAACTAATGGCTGTTTACTGCTGCAAAAAGGAGCAAAATTGCTTCTTTAACTCTACTGAAGTTATTCTACAGCAAATCAAGCCAGCAGACATATTTTTTGAGCACCTACTCTATAGAAGTTGCTGTGCTAAGAAAAAAACAAGACCTATAAGAGAACGTCTTATCCCCAACTAGATTTTGAGCTTCTTGCCAGCAAAGACAAAGTCAAACTGCAACAGAAGATTTAACTGATGAGCAAAAATCAGATCAAAACAAGATGAGACTCTTTGGCAAGTAAGTAATACAGACAACAGATGCCACTGGATATCAGGGCAGAAGAGCTCACATCAAGGGGTCAGAAGGGCTTTATACAGAAAGTGAGATTTGCCCACCAGTGAAATCATTGGTACTTATCAGAATTAAAAGACTAGCAAAAGGAATAATGTTTTCCAAACCAATATTTTAAATAGTTTTCTTTCAGACTGTCTGGCTTTTTTGCCCCATTAAGTTTTCTTTAAATACCCCCTCTGCTTGTCAGTAGGCTGTCTCTTTTTAAAAACAGAAGACCTCTCAATGATCGATCAGTCCCAGGGACATTGAAAAATATAGGCTGCAGAACTAGCCATTCAAGAAGACTTAGCTGCACTGTCTCCTGCCAGATGGAGATAAACTGTCCTCACTACAACTAAATACAACCCCCATGCACAGAGGCACCACCACACTTCAGGGTCCAGGTCCTCCAACCTTTGTTTATCCTTTACCAAACTGCATGCTCACTCACCCCATATATGTGCGCACACACACATGCACATGCACACACACACACACACACACACATACACACACACGTACACACACACAACGTAATTTAGCTCAAGAAATTTTGTAGCTATAACCCTTGAGTATAAACAGATAAGTTTTCTTTATGAGCAATAGAAGAGAGTTTCTATTTCCCTTTTTTTAACGCCGATATTATTAAGCATATGCAAGAGTCCAACTGTAAGCACCATACTTTCCACTGAGGTTATGATTTTATTAGTCCCAAATAAAGGGTTACTGCTCAGTAACTCTACAATTAGCTCACACCACCCAAAGGACAATAGTGGCAGTGTTTCGCAAGAGCTGATGAGGATTCCAGGTGTTTTGAACTCGAGTGATTATTCTCACAAGTCCGGCAACTAGTCGAGTGGCTGTTTAGGTCCCAAGTGCAAAGAATTTATTTTTAATGTTCAAGGCAGGGCAATATCTGGATTATTTGGAAAATGTTTTGCAAAGAAAAGAGCTGCAATTTATTAACTCTTAACAGGTGTGAAACAGAACCATTTAAAATCACCAGTTTGTTATTCGACTCAAAATGCTTTAAACTGGAAGAGCTGTATAAAAGTCGACTGCAATTCAGAGGAAATAACCCAAGGAGTTTGTAAATCTTCACTAGTTCTTAAGCAATCTAGTCACATTTAGTAGTTCATAACACTGACTGATCTCTTTTCCATGAAATGAAATCGGAGCTAAATTCCATTAACACCTCTTCCCTAAGCTGACATTTCTCCTGCCCCTTGGCTCTCCCCTCTTTGGAGCTCCTTCTCCAGTTTCAGGTAGGAGGAGCACAACCTAGGGAGCAAAGATGCTACAAGATTCCACTCGGAACAAGACACTTGCCCAACTTTGCCCCTAATAAACAAGCTGCTCTCACGAGTCCAGTTAATCGATTTCTCCATCACTGTGGATTAAATCCCTCACAATGCTTAAATCCCTCACAATGCTCACGCGTGTCTCTACCGTCACTGCAAAATATTCATTTCTCTTTTTCCCCATTCTTCTTGGACTCTCCACACATCAGGCTAGAACTATTTTAGATATTATCTCTTTACTTTTGAAGCCACACTGGGCTTTCCTCAACTTTCCACCTTCACCAGGTGCTCAGGCCCAAAATAAAATGCACAGGTCAAGCAGTACCAGAACTATGAATTCATTCGTACTGGCCTATGCAATTAATACATAAAAGAGCAATAATTAAAGATAAAGGGTAGCTGTAATGTTTTAAACTGACTAAAGAGGAAAAGCATGTGAACTTTTGAAGACAAGTTGTAACAAGGGTTTGATAAATTAGCTTAGAATCAAGTAGAGTCTCATGTAGTTAGCAGCCAGCATGTAGTTATATACCAGAAAGAATGTTACCGTCCATAGCCCTGTAATGCAGGAGGCGGGTACATGCCTAGTTTATTTTCTCAGATTAAATATCCAGCCCTAAAGTGATACAATTGTAATTGACATTTTAATAACAATTCAGAAAGAGTCCCTTCTGCATGTTGGATAATATACAGTTATTTGATAGCATGGGTAATAAAATAGTATTTTAAATACCATAGATGCCAAAGAAAAGGAAAGCTTCCACTTACAATTAAACTTCAACCAGGAAAAAGAAGACATTAATTACTAATTTTTCCCCAAGAAGCTCTCATGTTTTAAACCTGGTGAGTGGATACTTTTTATTTGCAATGCAATTTTCTATTTGTCTTATATTGCTCGAGGTACAAGCTTTCTAGAATTTTCTATATATAATAGAGGAAGGCACATACACATATAAAAAGCCATGATTACCCATCTCACAAGCTTCCGAAGGGAAAGAAAAAGGTCATTTATATCAAAAGAGAATAGAAAAATTAGTGTTAGTATCTTTTACTTCAAATACCTAATAAATATTAAGAACTTTCATCAGATGTTTGTGGAATTCACATTTAAATACAATGGCAATAGTAGTAACTGTGATAAGAATTTCAACTGCAAGATCATCACAATTTAAGAAATATTCTTCACTTGATTATCAAAATACTGCAAAGCAGGCAGACTTCTCTCCATTTTAAAGATGAATAAAGGTCTCCAGTACCCTAGCAATTCCTCAGGCCTTTATGACTAGTCAATGATGTGGCTAAGACTGTTACCCTGGCCTCCTAAATCCTGGTCTTTCTACCACAGCTTGCTGTATCAATCCATAAAAATGAAAAACACACTCCCAGATTTCCAGTCACTGCCACAGCAGCAGCTCATAATAAGCATTTAAGGGGCTGAGCAATTCCCAGTCTATACCATTTACTTCTGACATGTTCAGAGCCACCTCCAAAAAAACTTTCCTTTTCTTATTATTTGTGCAATAGCGGATGACTTAAAAAAAAAAAGTTGTCACTCTCAAAAAGCCCATTTCTTCCATTATAGTTGGTTTATTCAAACCTATACATAAACATTTAACTTGTACCTGTGTCTGCATCCCTGTTAGACCACACACACACACACACACACACAAGCCCCCCTTCTCTTACTATGCACCTGCCACCAGATCTACCAAATCAGAAACCTCAGTCACACCTGAGTTCTCCCTCAGCCTCAATCCCCAGCTTCTGCCTCATCTAGTCAGCTTCCAGGGTTTGGTTTTAGCCCTTTTTTTTCTGACAATTCTCCTTTATAAATTCCATTTAGTTAGTCTCTCTCCATCTCCATACCGGGAAACAATCTTCCATGGATTTCTCACATTTTTACACAGTGGCCCTTCTGAGCAAAGATTTAAATAGCAGAGGCCTAGGAAGCTGGACATAGTGTATCCCTCTGCAGAGATTTAGCAGTGCATCTCTCCAGAAGCATTTACTTATATCACAGGGTCTAAACCTAGAGAAGCCTGTCCTCTCTCATGGAGGAGATTGGCTTACATTCCAGATAATGAATAATCTCTCTCTCTCTTTCCCTTTCTCTCTAAAAAGAAGATGGGAAGACATGCTAGCAACCCTATAAAAGATCAGAGTCTATTAAAATTTGAGGTCCTCTCCAGCAGTGCACCCCATTACACACATGGATAACAACCAACCCGCATGGAGTCACCCGAAGAAGATTGAGGGTGGGAAACTGATGCAGCTACTCTAGCTGCTATATTTTCTGTGAGTAATAAAGCATCCGTTTCTGACCCTGGGAATTCTGCCCTCTGTCAGCATTTGTTTATAAAACTAAGGCAGACTAGCATGTTAGCTTAGAAATTGTATAAAATTCAGACCCTTCTGTTTTTGACTTAACATCCACTGCCAATGCCTCAGCTTAGTTCAGAAATATCTCCTCACCTGATTTCTTTCCTTCCCCCCAACAGTCTCTCATCTTCATTCTCTTTCCCCTGTTGAATACATCCTCCTTTCAGTCATTAGACTAAGCATCTAAAACTCAACTCTAATGCTGAGTCTTCCCTGCTTAAAGCCTATTAGACGATCACTCACTTTGGAGAGACAGATTAATCACATAGCCTTACACAACCTGAGCCCATCCTGACATGACCCCAAATCCTAAGCATCACCACTCACCAGGTTTAAAACATTAGAACTTCTTGGGGAAAAATTAGTAACTCTGATATTTTCATCAGTACTATCCCAAAACACTTTTTTGCCTCTCTGCCTGGAATATCCTCTACCACAAGTCTCCCCACACAACACTATTTCTACACAATGGATGCTTACTCATTGTTTCTATACCCAACTCAAATACTATATCATTTGAGGAAGCCTTCCTAAGCTCCACAAAGAGCTAGCATCTCTCTTTTCTGGGTTCATCTGAAATACTACATATGTAGCTTATAGGACACACAGATTAATAGTCTTTGTTCACAGTTGTTGTCTAACACACCAGCTTATGAGCTATCTTATTTAAACATGTATTTACCCCTGTCATGCAGAGTAGACATTTGGTTAACATTTGCTGAATAGATGAATGAGTCAAAGAAAAAACAATGAAATGTTTCAAAGACCTTAGTTCTCATCCTTTCCTCATCCACACAAGCCCTCATCCCCACCGAATCTTGGGATGAATTCCAGTGAAGCCACACATGTATCTTCCCAGGCTTCATAGACATGTGGAGAAAAATGACAAGCAAGGCTATTGTGCTTTTCATTACAAAGCACATTTCACATTACATACTTTTGCTACCACTTCAACCACAACTCTCTTCTATCACCAAAAAATGACAGTGATTTCAAAGGTTTGGAAAAGAGCTGAGTAGTAGTTAACTTAGATAAGTGAGTCATGTTTGAAATGTTTAAGGCTATTGCTTCTTGACATTTTATTTACAAAGGTTTAATGAATTTCTATTCCATTCAGTCAAGGAAATTAATCTATTTCATCCAGAAATTCAATCAGTTCTTCTAGCCTTCAAATCCAAAGTGCCAGTGAGTTTGCTGAACCTGATTCTTAAGTTTAGAAGATCAGCCTATTTGGCTTTGTTGCCAGCTGCCAAAGGAAGAATAATTTCACTGAAAAAATAATGGGGCCACCAATCATGTAGGTAAAAACAGAGCAAAGACTAAAAAACTGAAAACAGGAGAAGGAGAATATCAGGTAACATTTTCATTGGGAATGAAACTTTAATTGGGAGGATAAGTGTTCATTACAGACTTTGTCCCTGAAATACTTTGGCTAAGAGATTCCAGTGAGTGTTAAAATCATTACCAAATGGCCTCCATCTAAACAAACACCCACCTTTTCCATTTCACACTGAGATGAAATTACTGTGCTGTGTACAACTGAAAAAAACCTGGGGTTGTCAGTTTCTCCTTTCCCAGAAGGGTTGTGAAAGCTTTTTTTTCTCTTTCTCCTTATCCTTCTGCTTTTCAAATTTAGATGTTAGTCTTCTGAAAAAAAGTTTCTATCAAACACTCAGACTAGTGCCTGACTTAAGCGACACCAGCATTTCTGCCCAATGCAAAGATGATTTTCCATCTGAGCACACACAGGGCTGTACCATCTGAACAGAGGAAGCTCTGACAAGCATCAAACTGGGGGAAACACAAGCCCAGGGCTGTTTGTAACAAGTCATCATGGAGCAGAAGGCAGTTTTGCCAGAGGGAACAAAGCAGCATGAATTGACAAAGAAAATGATACCAAAATGCAAGCAAGGAGTGGTTTCATTGGGAGAAGTATCCCTCCTATATTTTTAATTACTCTGGATGTCTGTGGCTCACTCCTAATTGACAGATCAGGAAATGCAAAGGCTTTCTCCAGTCAGCCAGGATCATTAGCATGCAGGAACCTGAAGCTTTGTGCCTAGAGCAACTTTTTATTATAAAGAAGATAAAAATGATGTATTATATATTATATTCCATCAGCAGAGATCGTGAAGATCATAATATATGAAATATAGCTTTGCCTTGCCCCTCCTATCAATAGATAGATTGTGAGGTTCAGCTTGAGGGCTCCAGCTTACCTTTCTTTTAATTTTTTTTCAGGAAATGCACATAATGAAACCTGTAAAGCAAATCATTCAAAAGGGTGATTTGAAACAAATTAAAATGAGTAGTGTTTAAATAATTAACACCTGAAAAATGAGGAAGAAGGGCCTTATTGCTGATATTAAATCACATCCTTTAACGTCTGAAAAAGATGATGGTAAGTAATTCCAAACAGTTAAGACAGGAAGCTAATTTTTAGTTCTTGGAAAGTTGAATGAGTTTCAATACAGTTGACAAAAAAAAAAAAAAAAGCTTCATTTTGATTTAGTTAATTCTGAAGAAAGCTGGTTTTGCATTAAACTTTTTTTTTGGTTTAATACACTATAAATGAACAGCTTTAAGTCATGGTTTAAAATATATTCATTATTCAATAAGCTAATGATGTATATTCCACCTGGTTGCCATGGAGTCTTGTAAGTAAAAATTGAGGACAGTGTCCTGTTACCCAGAAAAAATATTAGCTTTGCCAAGTTTCCAGTCAATAAATATAACTCACAATTGTGCTGCCAGATAGGCAAATAAGGATGCCCCCTGCCTGCCCACCCACCGGCAGGAAAAAAACAAATGTAGAGTGTTGCCCTAGTCTGGCCCAAAACCGAAAATTTTACTAGCACTGAACAAATAATCCTTAACTCTACTAATGCATAAAGGAAAAAAAAAAGATATAATATTGTTGGGTTTAAAGAGAACTAATGAAAACTCCAGCCACTCTCTGAATTCCTGTCTCACCTGGGGTTTTATGTCCAGTCATTGAATGAGACTTGAGTGACATTGAGCCAGATTCATAGCCAAGGGCTCCCTTCCAACTCAGCCCCTAGAGCTGCAAGAGTTTGGAACTGCAGCAAGGTTCTCAGTTCAGAATTCCACCACTTAGCCTAACCTTGCCTCCAAACTAGGTGACAGTGAGATTGTAGTCATGTTTCATTTCTTATTTTGTTGTGTGAAGAATGGTAGTTGAGGAAAATAGGAGATGGTGATGACACTAAAGTCTCCCTTCACGTTAATGGGACAGGTACCATTCATTTTAATTGGAATAAGTGATGCAACCACCTTCCTATAAATTAACAAGGTTCTTTGACAACCCAGATGCTTCATATTAAAACATATTTGGAAAGTAATAACTCTGCACCTTAAAATGGTCCACTTTGTGTATCTCGCCTTTTTAACAGGTTTGGGTTTTTTTTCTCCCTAATTATACAGGGACAGTGTCTCCACCAGGAGCTATCTGCTTATAAAAATGTTAGCCTTGTTAGAATCAGAACAATGACAATGCTTATGATATGAGAAGCAATGAACTTGTTTTGCAGCTCTTCTCTCAAACACAGTCTCATTATTAGAATATCTTTTGGAAATCATTATCATCTGATCGGATAGCACGTTTTCCAGAAAATGAGTTGCTGTCAGCTATCATATGATCAGAAGTCATTGGTAATCTAATTACTCTGGGAAAAAAAATATGACATGAGCTCCCTCATTTTTTATTCTTCTTTTCTAAAAAACAAAACTCTTCAGTTACATTTTAACTACTTAGATTTTGTGTTCTTGGCAGACAGACTATAGAATCAAAAAAAAAAAAAATACTTCCAGCTAAAGGCTCCTTGTTGACCAGAGTCTGAAGAGTTGATTTGTCTGTGCCTCACCCCTCAACCCCCCCCCCAAAAAAAACCCACATATGCCTTTATTTCCCTATCAGGACAGGTTCACAAACACTACACCAACCAAATAACTCTTATCAAGAGTCAGAAGGAAATGCTACCTAAAGATAGCACCACTGATATTTGCTATAACCCAAGCCAATCTAATCTCACAAAAATATATTTTTACATATAATCTTATCTTTATGGAAGACTTATAAAACCCTGATAAACAGAAATTTGTTATTATTCCCATAATATGGATTAAAATGAAGTGAACTATCTAAGTTAAAATATTAAGTCAGTAAGAACTTTCAAGCTAGCCTTCATTTTCCTATACCTTTATTTTAATAAATGCATTATTATTCATTAAACACTGTAAATCCAGACCCATGATTGAACCTAAGATTTTTCTTTCAGAACTGTGAACACATTAAAAAGTACAAGGTACTGGAAGTTATGAAATGAGGTTTCTTTCCAACTTCACCACAAAATTCACCAATTACATAATGTCTGTAACGACTTAGTTTTCACATGTGTAAAGTGGGCACAATTACTTCTACATAATCCACATAAATATCTAAAGTTTATGAACACAAAGCTGGAAATGGAAAAATAAATTTAAAAAGAAAAAGAATAAGAAGGACCGGCGAGAAAGAGAGAGAAGGAGAGAGGCAGGAATAGAAGAGGAGGGGAGGAAAGGGGGAAAATGCAAGGAGAAAGGAAAAAAGGAGAGGGAGAGGAGGGGCCGGCAGGAGAAAGGAGGGGATACCTCTCTGCACGCTTAAGGCATTATACTGCATTTGCATAGTATGCTTCAGCAAATTAAAAATGTTGGTAATTTGAGTTAATCTAAACCAATTAAAACTAGCATGAGGGTCATTCTCATATCGATATATTTTCAGTTTCTAACATAGTGCTATAATTTGCACGTTTTGTGTTTGTGATTCCAAAGATGGCAGGCCCTAGAGTAGACAGTATGAAATGAGATTCTATCCCATTTAATTTACTGTATTGCTGACAAATTATTCTATGAGAGTTAGTCTCGCCAGTCTGCTCTTTTAGTGGGCAGAGAACTGGCATTGTTACAGCCTTCTGCTTAGTCGCAAGAAAGTTTAAAACAAGTGCATTCATGGAGAAGAGACACACTATTTTTCCTTTATTAAGCTTCTGATGAGTTTTTTCTTCTTTTTTATGTTTAATTTTCATATTTCCACCTTTCCCCACCTACCTTATTTTATTCCAGGTTAATTCATAGTGCAGCACAGTAGTTAAAACTTTGGAATTACATAGACTTGATTCAAATCCCAGCTTTTTCACTTGCTAGGGGTATGAATTACAGAAATTACTTCATTTTTCATTCCTTCATTAGACAAACATTTATTGTATACCTATTGTGAACATGCATTGCTCCAAGAAAATTCAAGAGTAAAAGAGAGAGAAAATTGCTGTCCTTGTGGAGCTCACATACTAGTATGTTGCTAATCACTACCAGAAACAAAAATGAGTTTTAAAAGAACAGAATCTGAGTGACTTACTTAGTTCGGTGCTTGGAACTTAGCAAGTGGTCAATTAATGGCAGCTCAAAAAGTACGACACCAAGGATGACAACTGAAAGAGGGAATCTCTGTCTCTTCCCTCTTTGAACAGCTAGAGTTACATAACTATGCCATTCATGTGAAGTGATTGAGTCAGTCTCATATCCAAAAGAACAACCATAGTTGGTCAGTTCAAACCAAAGTCCCAGCCTGGGGTATAATATTCTAGCTTTGCCATCATGTAAAAGGCAGAAGTCTTACCATCAAGGATATATAGACCTTATATATGGTCTTCTCAGATAACTATCATCTGGAGAGATACAGTAAGAGGGAGGACACCAAAGTAGAACAAGCCCAGTATATTTAAGCTTCTTTATCAGCTTTATGACCTTAGCCAAATTTCTTACTTTCTTTGAAACCTGATTATAAACACACCAATTGTATGCCATTTTCTGTTTACTTGAAATGCTCTTCCTTCATCTGCTTACCTGTTTTCTACACTTTTAAAATGTCTGCTTCTCTTAGAGAACTTTCCTGGCCAACTATATAGAGTAGCAACCCCTCACATTCCAATCGTCCTCTACCTGCTTTTCACCTTTCATTTATCTTCACAGCACTTAATCCCACATGGCACGATAGACTGGTTTATTTCTTTGCTGCTAGTCTCTCCACTCTAAAATGTTATCAAATATTTTGTCTTTCTGATCACTGCTGAAACCCTAGCACCTAGAACAGGTCTTGATCCAAAGTGCTGCTCTGTAAGTATTTGCTTTAAAAGTGAACAAATACATTAAAAACTGAGTAAAATTTCACTCAAATAACAGATCTATTGAATTCCACCTATTGTATGTTTTGCTGGTTAAGAGAGTCCCTTGACCCCTAGTTATAAGTCTCTGCCTGAATTCTAGCTTGTTTGTTGAACATTCTAAATAACAGATGATTAACTCTGATATATCAAATATTACTCTCAGGTTTTTTAGTTGAGATCCTTCCAAATATGGAAAGGCTTATAGCCCCTAATACCTTAAGTAAGAAACATTAAAAAGACAACAAAGCCTATTTTAGTTTGATGTAACCACATCTGTTCATTTTTGCTTTTGTTGCCCTTACCTGAGGAGACATATCTAAAAAATATTTCTAAGACCAATGTCAAAGAGTTTACTGCCTATGTTTCCTTCTAGGAGTTTTATGGTTTTAGGTATTATATTTAAGCCTTTAATCCATTTTGAGTTTATTTCTGTATATGGTGTAAGAAAGTGGTCCAGTTTCATTTTTTTTTTGCATAAATCTGTTCAGTGTCCCCATCATAATTTATTGAAATAGCTGTCTTTTCCCCATTGTATATCCTTGCCTCCTTTGCTATAGATTAATTAGCCACATAAGAATGGTTTTATTTCTGGGCTCTCTATTCTGTTCCATTGATTTATGTGTTCTGATTACTATAGCTTTATAGTATAGTTTGAAATCAGGGAGCATGATGCTGTCAATTTTGTTCTACTTTCTCAAGATTGCTTTGGCTATTCTGATCTTTTGTGGTTCCATATAAATTTTAGAATTATTTGTTCTAGTTCTATGAAAAAATGTCATTGCTATTTTAATAGGAATTACATTAAATCTGTATATTGCTTTGGGTAGTAGGGAAATTTTAACAATATTAATTCTTTCTAACTAAAAGGCTTTAGCATGTGTAAGAAATCATCAACAAAATAAAAAAATAACCCACTGAATGGGAAAAGATATTTGCAAATGGTATATGCAATAAAGGGTTAATATTCAAAATATATAATGAACTCATATGACTCAACATCAAAAAAATACAATCTGATTAAAAAATGGGCAGAGGGCCAGAAAGGACATTTTTCCAAATAAGACATACAATGGCCAACACATACATGAAAAGGTGCTAAGCATCACTAATCATCAGAGAAATTACAATGAGATATCACCTTATACCTGTCAGGCTGGCTATTATCAAAAAGACAAGAAATAGCAAGTGTTGGTGAGTATGTGGAGAAAAGGGAACCCTTATGTACTGTTGGTAGGATTGCAAATTGGTGCAGCCACTATGAAAAACAGTATGGAGGTTCTTCAAAAAATTAAAAATGTAATTACTATATGACCAAGCAATTCCATTTCTAGCTATCTATCCAAAAATAATGAAAACCATAACTTGAAAAGATATATGCACCCCTATGTTCATTGCAGCATTATTTACAATAGTCAAGATTTGGAAGTAATCTAATTGTCTATCAATACATAAAATATAAAAGCATGATATATAGATATAGATGATATAGATATAGTTATATAGATAAGATGATATAGATAGATATAGATATAGATGACATAGATATAGATAGATATAGATATAAATAGATATAAATATAGATATAGATGAGATAGATAGATATAATATTCACTCAGACATAAAAAAGAATAAAATCTTGCCATTTGTGACAATATGAATGGATTTAGAGGGTATTGTGCTAAGTAAAATAAGTCAAAGAAATACAAAATACAATATGATTTCACTTATATGTAGAATCTAAAAAAATAAAACAAAAGCAGATTCATAGTTATAAACTGATGGTTGTCAGAGAGAAAGAGGATGAGGGGAAGGGGAAAAATGTGAAAAGTAATAGAGGCACAAATTTTCAGTTATAAAATAAATAAGTCATAGAGATGTAAGGTACAGCATAGAGAATATAGTCAATAGTACTATAATAACTTTGTAGGGTCTCAGATAATTACTAGACTTATCATATGATTACTTTGTTAGGTATATAAATGTTAAATAGCTATTTTGTACACCTGAAACTAATGTAATATTGTATATTAATTATATTTTAATAATAATAATAATAATTAATAATAATAATAATAAACCTGTTTTATCATCTGTACTTTGCTCTCTAGTCCAGCAGTTCTCAAACTGTAGCCTGCATCAGGACCATATGAAAGGCTTGTGAAAATGCAGATGGTTATACCCTCAAGGCAGGGCTTCTGGTTCAGGAGATCTACAGTGAGCCCTATGAATTTGCATTTCTAACAAGTTCCCAAGTGATGTTGATGATGCTGGTCAGAGACTCCTTTATGAGATTCACAGCTGAGTTCACAATACAAAAAAAAAAAACAGAAACAAAAAACTTTTCTAACAACCCTTCTCACTTTCATCCTAACTTTGCCTCAATGACTCTATAAGAAATGATTTCATTTACTCCCTGACTTAACAAATTTGAAAGATATGTTCTGGGAGTGTGGCAAGTTTTGTGTTTTAGTTCCGTAATAAAATCTAGGCTTCAGCATCATTAACCAATCTGCTTCATAATGAAAATTAATTATTATAGTCATTAGACTAAATGTCTTCTGTCATCTGCAAAGACATAATTGGTACAGAAAATTGTTTCACGAGTATGAAATAATTAATCAGCAAAAACTGGCTGTACCCATGCTTTCTTTTCTCTACTCGTTGCCATTGGACCTGCCCAGAAGTCACCTAAGAACAGAAAGGGGGTGGGAGAAAGATACAAGTTTACCTAATAAGAAATGGAAGATGTATTGTTTATTCATTATAAACTATACAATATTATCCTTAAAGTGTACTTTTTTCTGTAAATATTTTTATTATTGCCTAGATAGTTTTACATGTAGAAAATAAACACAAAAAATTAAAAAATTGATATCATAATTTAAAAAAGCAATCAATGTAGTTAAATTTAAATACTTAGAAAGATTTCATGTGTCTATCACATTCTTACATATTATACATTCCCTTTGGATTCAATTTTCATGTACTCTTACTTAGGGTCTGGGATGATGATTTCATCTTATATCCAAAAATGATTATTTTGTCTTTACTCTTCATTGACAGTTTAGCTGGATACAATGTTCCAGGATGATAATTATTTTCCTGCTGCTTTTAAAAAGTATTACTTAATTGTCTTCTAGCAAATAGTTTTGTCAAGGTGGAGAAATCATTTTTTCTAGATATTTTGTCTTTTCTTTCTAGTAGCTTTTATCACTTTTTTATGCTTAATATTCTACAGTTTCTTATACTGTTTCTAGTTGAATGTATATTCTTTATCTGATTTATGGGGTACTTGTAGAACTCCATAAATACATGGCAGTGAGGAATAAAATTTGAGATGGAGCACAGTCAAAAATAAGGTAAAATCTCAGAAGAAAATAAAAGAAAGGTAACAAGAAAATGTTATTCAAATAAAAATTTATAGCACCTGAAAAAATCCAAAAAAAGTTATTCAACCATTGGAACCAACTATTGGAAGATTCATTTTGTTCAGATGACATCAACATATTTTTAAACAAAAACAGAATCAAGGTGATATTTTAAAAAGTGGCTAGAAATCTTGGCAATAAACAGTTATTAAAGTAATATCAATAATAATAATGAATTATACCCTAGGCTATAGACATGATTAGAAAGTATTAATCATTTAGAAAATAATATTATGGCTACTACTAAGAAATTCACCCACAGAAATCAGAGAGACAAAGGGATAAAATGAGAGAGAAGTTAAGATGTATGGAGGTTAGATTACATATCAAACACACATCAAATCTGTGTTTCGGAAAAAGAAAATGGAGGAAATGGTGAAGAAGCAATATTTGAAGAAATAGCAGATGAGAAATTACTAAATTAAAGACTTGAATTAACAATTTAAAATGTACTTTTCATAATTCCAGGGGAAAGACAAAACTTTAGTGAGCCCTCTGATAGAGGTCCCCAAGGCACATTCAACAAAATGGTACCCTTTCAGCATATTTGAATATAACATGACAGTGGAAAAGATGGTAGTGAAAAGTTGATGGAAGAAACAATGGGAAATATGCATGAATAAGATATCAGAAGTGAGACTGTGAGATGCTTAGAAGAGTCACAAGAGAACACCGATATTATTAACTCACAATTGTAAGTCCCACTTTCTTCACCTATGCTGCTAAGCTTGCTTCTTCTGATGACTACATTTCTAATGGAAGGAGGTCATCACTCCCAAGGAATGGCCAGAGGAATCTTGCCTGGCCATCAATATCTTTCAAAGGTTCAAAACTGCTTTATTATTTTTATTGTTTTCTAAAACTCAATCCACTTGGAACTAGGCTTTCTCTCTATTTCCCTATTTAACTAACTATACAAATCTACAAAGTCATCTAACAAATGTTTTATTGAACAGCACTTCTTCAGGGTACCAAACTTAAAAAGCATATTGGTGACTGGGACAGAAGAAAGAGATAAGCTTATAAAAGAAATAGAAAACTTTTCCTCTACCCTTAAGAGTTTAAAATCTGGTTCAAGAGACAAAAATAAACAAAAGTAATTACATCCAAACAATACAAATTAACATATCTCCCAGTAAGAATATAAAAGCAATTTAATCAGAAAGAAAATTTTTCTTTATGGATTAGCTTGAGGCAATATCAAATGCAGACTCAGATGCATCTGTGGGTATAGATAAATATTCCTATGAATGAGAGGCTGATTTTGACCCCAATATACTCACCAAACAAATGAATGTTGACATATGCAAAGACGATTGGGATCATTTAAGCTGATAAATAAATTACTATATTAAGCAGCCTCAATCAAGCATTATTTGTAGGGGTACCATGCTACCAAAGTTTATCATATTTGCTTTGAAGAAAAGTTCTTCATGCAGAAATGTGGCTAATTGTACATTGTTCTAAATAATATCAGATGTAGAAGGTAGCAATTTAGGGAAGATTGCTCCTAAGATGACAATGTTGAACAAACATATAATTATAATGGCCTAGTGTGAATCCAGAAATAGGGTCAGCTATTCTACGTATGCTTCCCTCCCTCTCAAGAAGGGTCAAGGGAGGATGTACTGAACACAAGAGCAAACTGAGCTATGTACTTTCCATTTTGAACCCACTTCTTGCCCTGATTGCAATATCAGCATTTGACTTTTCTGAGTTGCTTCATCAGTAGCAACCAGAAAAGGACTCAAATAAAGAGAGCCCTGTGAACATGCAAAGTCTAATAGTCTTCACTAAAATGAAGAAACAGATGAATCCATCTATCTCAGTGAGAGTTAGTTACTTACATATATCTGAGGGATCTGGCTGAGCACAACTTTTTCTTTCCAATCCCCATTGTTTGTAACAAGTCTTTTATCATCTTGAAGTCTGAATTAACATTTCTGTCTCTACCAGTTTAGTTGTTTTTCCATTTGGCAAACTCTAGCTTTTTCCTGTTGTCTTTCCTTTGGGGCATGACTTAGCATAGTTGTGCAATGTTTATTGTTTATTATTTTTTTTATTTTTTTATGTCATCCTTAAAGATGTCAAATCTTCACTGAGCTGTACTGGAAAAGCCAAAGATTTTCATGCAGGGGGAGTTTGGGAAGATGGAATGGTGGATAGGAACCTGGGGCTTTATTGGTGAAGCTGTTTCGTTTTAAGCATATGCAGCAAACTGTTATCCTAGGCATTATTTCAATAGACTCCCCCACACACACTCCAACCCCTGTCCCACAACATACACACACATACACACACTCCATTGTTTCAACTGCAGAGTCAGTATAGCAGTTGCAGATAAGGAAGTTTCACATTAGAGAGGCAGTAAGCAGTGTGCTTAGAAGTTTCATCTCTGGAGTGAAATATCTCCTGGATTCAAATTCTAGCACTGTTCTTAGCAGCTGCGTGACCTTCAACCTCTGACTTAATCCCTCAGAGCCTGAGTTTTTGACACTATGAAATAAGGGGAAAAATACTACCCAGGAATATTGGGAAGAATAAATAAAGCAGTATACAAAATATTTAGAAGAGTACCTTCCAAGCATACTACAAAGATACAAAATACCAATAATGATAGATTTTAATGATTCTGATAAAAGCTTAGGAAATAGTATCAATTTTAGGGTGGGTTATTCTGTTTGTAGATTATTCCGTAGCCAAATTCCTCATCTCCACAATCTCTCATTGCCCTATTCATACAAACCACCTCATTTCTTATTCTGACAACCTCCCCTAGACTGTCAAAGGGATAGGAAGAAAAATCATTTCTCATACTATTTCATAGCTCTAATAGAGGTGCATTGGGGAAGCAGTTGAATCAAAAAATGGGACATTAGCTATTAAAGATTCAATTATCTCTCTTCTTTCTTCCCCCACTTGAGGAAAGTCAGCAGTAAGGGAGAAAAAAGTCATTGCATTAAAGTGCTTTAGGAATGTCTTGGGGAAAATAAATATGCAATCTAAATGCAAGCTATCATTATATTATTATCACACTGCATTCATTTAATAAGAGATTAAAGTGTTCCAGTTCACAGCAACTAAACTTGCTCCAAACTTTCCCACGGTTTCTTTGATATTCTTTATTTAAAGGAAGCTCTCATTTAGGACAATTGCTGCAATATGTTGTTTTTAAGCTAAAACCCTCTTGGAGATCGGAAGTACCTTTAATCCAATTATAATATTAACTGCTCACTTTTCTCAGATTCATTTCTTCCCAAGCTTAAGCAGCCTCACCTCATTCTGTTAGGTCAATAACAGGACATACTGCAACCATCATTCCCCTATATTCTAGGGTACACTCCCTCACCCCTTTTTTCTAGAACTCCAAGGCCAATCTTAGGGATGCTGAGAGGTCTAAAAAATCTCCATGGCACTATCTGTGTGACAAAATGGCTTTTCCAAAAGCAGGCACTAAGAAGGAGTTTGGGGTACAAGGTTTTTATTAGAGATTACACTTGGGAAGGGAAGAAGAGAAAACAGAATGAGGGACAGAAGACAATCAAACGTCATGGTAGATCCCACAAAGTCTCAGTCAACCTAGTAGAGCTCTAAAGTACGAATTATCTACACAGTGTCTCCCATGATGCAAATTGCCTTAATTTTTATATTTCCATCCTGCTCAGGCATTCCACAGGACTGAGGGCTGAGGCAACAAGTCCTTTCTTGAGGGAAATCTTGGCCCCTCATCTCCATGCTTCACTCAGTCCTGCCCTCCTTCAGCCAGGGTATAAAATGCAAGAGGAGAAAAACATATGAGAGAAATACATGTTTTCATCAGGGTTTAAGACTGCGTCCCTTCTAGGTAAATACTCTACCAGTAAGAAGAAAAATGACTATAAAAGAGTAAAGTTAAAGGGACAATGGTCATTCCTGGTATCATCATTATTCTTTTGTCTTCCAAACATTTTTTTCCATTAATCTTTACATTGTTGACCAGGTATCATCTTCTACCCAGTAGTCCAAAGCAGAAATTTAGGAAACATCTTTCTCCTTCACCCCATTAAGTTAGTTATAAGTCTTACAAAGTTTGTCTTTCTAATATTTCTTCTATCCTCATCCCCCTCACCTCTATACCCACAAGCACAACCTAAGATCAGTTATTATCACTTAACAGAGTAAACAATAAAGACAGTTCAGTTTAGAAAATAAATAAAAAGTATTATTTAAAATTAAGCAAAAACCTACTCATAGTTTAATTTAATATTTCATGAGACAAGATCATAAGGCATAATATAAGATTTTGCTGGATATAAGCAACAACAGAAAAAGGGCCCAGACCTGAAGGAGCTGACAGTCTTATTTTTAACAAAAGGAAAAAAATCATTTGACTCATTAGGAAGAAAATTAATAGTCTCTGACTCCTTGCTGATTTTAGACACATACAAAATGGGTGAGGACATGAAGTATCAATTTTATGCCAGATTGTGACATTCTTTATCTGGTTCATCTACATAATGTCACATCAACTCAGAGACAGGCATATAATAGTGAAAGCAAATGGTGAAAGCCTCTTGGGGAAGACAGACCCTAAGGTGGCATATAAACATGGAAAAGGTTTACAAGGGGAGGAATTCCTAGAAGATAAATGAGGTATGAATTCTCATATCAACAGCATTAAAGATATCAGAGCACCTTGAAATATTTAAACGAAAAGAACTATTATTATTAGAATACTCTATTTCTTCAAATTCCTTATTTTTTCTCCATTTCCTCTAGTATATTTCCCCCTCTTTATTCCTGGTGGTTAGACATTGCTCAGTTTTCAGTCCTTAGCATTCTTTTCTTTTTCACCAACGGTAAATTGCCCTTAAAATTATTTTCAAGTTCTTAGATTTGCTTCTGTGTAACTTTTCCACAAACACAAGAATTTCAGATTGAATCTATTTCTATGAAAGACACACCTAGTAATGTCTTTTAAGCCCATTTCTCTTTTCCTTGTTTGTACAACTATGATCTAATCCAGACTGATATTACCTCTTCTATGGATAACTGTAATAGTTACCCCAGTGTGACCCATCCCGACACCACAGCTAAATCACTGTTCTTAAAGCATCCTTTCTCCAAGTTGCCCCTTATTCAAATGCTTTTATTCTTCACCCTAGTCTACAAACTTAGATTTCAAATTTGGACTCTAAACATGAACCCTAGACTCCAAACTTCCCTCACATTCAAGATTTTTATTTATCTGGCTCCACCGACTAACTAATATAGTTAGTTGCTCCTGAAACAAAGCCTTCATGCCAACCAGCTCGCCATGTCTCTATCCATCCAGTAATTATGTGGGACAAGAACAGCAATGCTAACACTGCAAATGGTAGTAAGGAAGCTTAAAGATGTTAGGTAACTTAATCAAAGACAAGCTTTTAAAAAATAAATGGGGTTTGAATTCAAGTCTTTCTCACTCCAAAGGTGCTCTCTTAACCACTGCTACTCAAGTCTTTTTCACTCAGTAGCTAGTACTCTAAATCATTCTACCCTGTTTTATTAACCAAAACAAGTATGAATTACCAAAAAAAAAAAGTTGAGCTCTGGTTAATAAACACATTAGCCAAGATTTACACATTGTGTAATTTCCAAAGACCAGTATATATTTAAAGATTGATGCCTTACTTGAATATAGATGCTAAAATAAGAGAAAGTATATTTGAGTGCTCCTAATTCCTTGATATAAAACTAAAAATGTATGAATCGGAGGTCTCAATGAAATCAGAAAATATTTCTATGAGTTAATGAAAACTTTAAAAAAATATCTTCTGGAAGAAAAAAATAAATAGATATATAATTGTATATTTCTCTCCTTGCTAAGACAGTTTGGGGTCTCTTTCATGTAAATATATGTGCTGATGAGCTTATGTCAGTTTCATTCTCTTCTTATATTAAAATCAAAGCGTATGAATAGAAAGTCTCCTTTCTTGGTAGTACTGAAGTCCCCAGAGCAGGGGTCTATCCAAAGCCTGTAATACTATGTTTGTCAGAAGTTGCAAAGTGGTGGCCTGAAGACAATCTGGCCTGCATGTATGTGCCATTGGTCCACACAGTGTTTTTCCTTTCATTGAATTAGTCTCTACCATTCAAAAGTCAAGAAATTTCACATAAAAATCTATATTCCCAGATTTTCTTGGAAAACACAGAAATCTGCGAGCACTGGGTCCACATTCACTCCCAAATCACTGGCTGCTTTCTGTAGATGGGGGTTGGCTCTGTAACTCACCACAATCCCACTCACGGCTCCTGCCTTGTCTTGCAGGCATTTCATTCCAAATCCTAAGGTTTAAAGGTGATTTTAAAGGTGATTAAAGTTTTGAAAAACATTTGTGAGGTGGAAAGAACTATGAAGAATGTAGGAAGAACAGAAATAGGAAATCAGAACATCCTCCCAAGTTTTTTGTTTTGTTTTTGTGCGTATGTTTGAAATTATTCATTGAAATGCTTTTCTTAGAAGGTTAGAAGTGCATCAGAATTTCTTCTACCTTTCTGTTCCCTTTTCCAACTCATCTACAACTCCTAAAATTGAAAAAAATTAAATTAAGAAAACTAAAGAGAAAATTATTTTAATTCCTTCTTCTCACAACTCCCACCTCTGCTACCCCACCCCCACCCCAGTCATTATTCTGGGAGACAGCTATATTCATGAGGTAGTCATACTTAGAAAAGTTTGATATTTTAATAGTGACTTATAGAACAAACCAGAAGAAAATGACACAAGAGTTTAAGGGGGAGAAAAAACAGATTATAGGCATAAAAAGTAGCCCAAAAAGAAAGGTAACCAAACAAAACACTGTGTATTGAGGCAGGGTGTAGTCTTAAAACTAAATTAAGCTACAGACTCAATAAGATCTTTGGTTTTAAAGATGTATTTAGAAAGCTTATTTTATTTTATATGTATATTTTAAAATAAGCAGTCTCAGCAATTTCTAAGGGTTATTATGTCATTCCTTTCTCTGCTGCTGAATAAAAGTAACCTGTGATTAAGTAGCAGTTCATGATTTAAGGAACAGATAGAATTCATTGAACATTTTATAAGAGCATTTCCAGTGGCTTCTCACCTCTGACGAGCTAGTTTCGATTTATACACTATAATTAATCAAATAGCCAGAGCCAAAGAGAATTCATCAAAGAAATGGAAACTTATTTTGTGGTAATTAGCTACTCTGATGATTGATCAGTTAGTTATTTCTTTATTTTTTCTGTTCACTGCCAATTCCATTTAAATATTTCATCTTATTATCTAAGAATCTCTAAGTGGAAAATGCCTAAAAATTTCTCAAGCCCCACTTAAGTGTCAATGAAGAGGATAATAGGAGAAAAGCAATTTGCAAAACTGGTTTTCCAAACTTTATATGTGAACTCCCTTTGAATCACTGACATTTTATCCTGAAGTTATAGTGAGAGCTTCTCCATCTTAGAACATATAAGGACAGAACAGCAAAATAAATAATGAAGCAAAGACTTATTAGATAATCAGGATACTAAAGGGAGAAGTGTATTTTCTAGCTTGAAGTTAGGAAAATCCATTCAAAATCTTGAGAAGAACAAAGAGGAAACTTATTAATTTGAAAATTACTAAATTATTGCCATTCTTTTTTTTTTTTTTCCCAGATCTATCACCAGTTCATTGTGGCTCCTTTTGAAAATCTCTTAAATTTTTCATTTGGCAAACAGATTTTCTTTCTTGCTTTATACTGTTGGGGGATAAGAGGGAGTGATGTCTTCTTATGTATAAAGTAAACCATATGAATGTGTAAATTTAGATAAATGGGAAAATAAATGGATGGTTATTATGCAAACTGCAAAAGCCAAATGGATATGTAAAATGTCTTAAACCACAGTGGTGCCTTCTCAAATAAAAGTTCTCTTTGCTTTTGCCTTTGAGCCCCACAATCTTTAAGGACCAAAATCACCTCAAAAGATCAAGTTTTTAGCCTTTAGCTTATATTTATTTCCTTTTCTTCATTGTCTAAAGTAGACTAGACAGTTCTACTATACACAGGCATCTAGAGGGAAGATCAAAGAATTAAGAACTGGGATTTTTTGCTATAAAATGAATAAAGCAAGTTTGTATAGTTCTTTCCTTCAGTCTACCAAACAAACATAAAACTAAGAGTAGACGAGTACCCTGAAACTTTTGATAACATTATGCTCAGCCCCACCTAGCATGCAAAATACTTTTTAGCTATGGAATCATTTTCTTTGAAAACGGGAGGATCTTAAAAGGTAAGTTGGAATAGTACTTTTCAATGGACATATTTTGTTAGGATTAGATTCTTCAGGAATGGCTACCATTAAGTTTAAATTCCAGAAACTCGATGTTCTTAAATCCCCATTGCCCTTTTTCTAGTGGAAACTAAACTGCCTTCTCCTTTTCTGGCCATTTGTCAGATGAGAGCTGCTCAGGCTGTTGGTGTGTGCATTCCAACGAAAGCTCTTTCCAGCCTGTGAGTCCAGAAGCCTGCATTTCCTCCCCTCTCTTTTTAAACCACGTAAATCAGGCTTCTTTTTTGAGTTCATTGAAATTGTACTATGGATGGCTACTATTGACTTTCAAAAACCAAACTCAGAAGACTTTTTCTGGTCATCATGGTCATTTATCAAGAGTTTCTGCTCCAAATCACTGGCCTTCCCTACCTTCCAGCCCCTTCAGTAATACCTAAAGTTTCAATATGTCAATATATATTATAGTGCATTGCAGCATGTATTAACATTTGACATTTTTCCCTTCTTGACCATTACATAACTTTTTTCATTTTCAACTATCACTTAAACAAACAAACAAAAAGACTTATTCTTTTAATCAATGGGTACTTGTTATAATTCTCTATACCTAAAATGAAGGTGAGGTCTCAAACTCAGGCTCAGGAGACCTCCTTTTTCTCCCTCTTCTCCCCACCCTCCCACCAACTGCCCAGGATTTATATGGTCTCTCTCTCTTCTCCCAAATATGTAAACAGAAGAGAAATCAAAGACTGGAACCTATTGCTGACATTTGGATCCAAGATCCTTGATCTCAGCCATCCAACTAACTTTTTGTGTGGGTCAATTTTATGGCTTTTGTAGAATGAAAAATCACCTCAAATGGCCCTGAACCTTCATGTATTCATCATGAAAAAAATGTACCTCTAAAAGCTTGACAGCCAACCAAGGAGGTTGCAGATTCAACAATTGCCTACCATTACTGCTTGGGGCCACAGTAAGAACAGGGGGTTAATATTAAAAGTAGCCACATAATAGGAAGAGAGACCAAGACCAAAGGTCTTAAAAATGCCTGTGCCACTCATCAAGGTGTCTTTTGTTTGCCCCTTCAGATTTACTCTCCAGTTTTCTTCAGCCTGCCCTATGCCAGGAGGCTGACTAGTGTAGAGCGTATCAATAAGTCTCCAGTGCTTTCTGTTTTCTGGTTTGGTTTGATCAATGGAGCTGCTGCCAAGAGATTGAAAGAGGAGAAAAAGAAAGTCTGCATATTTTTCCCCAGCTCACTCCCTACAAAGTTGCTTTGGATGGATGGTTCACTCAACACCACAGACATCTACGTGGACTTCACCAACTCTTTGTTCTGGAGTCTAGTGAGCCTTACCCTTTCAGGCCTAATGGCAACCTGTCTGTTGCTACTAGTCCTGGGTTCTACATTATCCATTGGGGCTGACCAGTCACATCTTTGCAATTAAACAAATAAACAAAAGACATAAATAAAACTCTGTTAGTTATCTTAATCATAGTGTGCCATCCTAGTTCCATCTGGAAACCTGACTTACATTGCCAAAAAATCATCTATAGGATTTTTTTAATACTTCTTCTAGACCTTAACCCAGATCTACTGAATCAGAATCTTTAGAGGTGAAGCCTGAGAAATCATTTTCAACAAGCTTGTTAGTTGATTTTTACTGTGCAAAACACTTCTAAAGCAAGGTTGGCAAACGAGGACCACAGGCCAAATCCCACCTGCTCTCTGTTTTGGTATAGCCTGTGAGCTCGTCACAGTTTTTACATTTTTAAATGGTTAAAAAAAAAAATCTAAAGATTTTGATGATGTGAATATTATGGAAATTCTGTCCCTAAATAAAGATTATAGGAACACAGCCATGTTTGTTTGTTTACACTTGGCCATGGCTACTTTGGTGCTATAATCACAGACCTGAGGAGTAATAACTGTGATCCTGTGGTCCACAAAGAGCAAAACACTTACAGAAAACATTGCTGAGTCCTAGTCTTTTCTGTTTTTTTCCTTTAAATTTATTTGTAATTACAGATGACATACAACATTATATTAGTTTCAGGTGTGTACAACATAGTGATTTAACATATATATATATATATATATATATATATATATATATATATATATATATATATATATATATATACATCTGCACAATAAGTCTCATAACCACATGTCGCCGAGCTAAGTTATTGATATTATTGACTCTATCCAATGATTATATCCTTGTGACTTATTTTATAACTGAAAGTTTGTTCTTTTTAATTCCCTTACCCTTGATTCATGGTCTTAAAGAAAGGATAGATTCTCATTTTTTATCTTTTGCTGAGACAACCCCCTATTATCTATTTGGACTAAAAACCAAGATTATTTTTTCAATTATATAGACCACTTACTATGCAAAATAATGCTGCCCTATGCATTTAGAATGACAAGTCCAACTTTTACTTCATTGTGGATATATTTAATCATATGGATATTTTACATGAGTACATATTATGTGTTTTAAGTACTTGAACCAGAGCTAATGGACGATAAAATTTGATATATTTAGGTATCCATATTTAGAATCCCTGTTCTGCTGCTTATTTGTGGTGTGACTTTGGGAGGTTACTGTTTTCACATATATATCAGTTAATACCTGCTCCCTAAACAGTCCTGAGTAATAATAGAGAAATTTTATGAGCATATGGCAAAAGATACTTATTAGATAGTCCACAGCTATGAATTCCTTTCCTCTACCCCCATTTCACCTCACTATCATTTTTGCTCCTTCACACACTAAAAAAATATTTTAAAAAATAAAAATCAAGGGACAAAGACATATCTTTCACTGGGGATTTTCTCTAATGAACTGAAAGTTTCCAGGTATTTGGAAAGGCAGAAATAAGCCTTAGAAATACACTATTGAGAAAATGAGCATCTTAGAGGTTTTTGTCTTGTTTAATACAATAGCCCTCACCCCGTGGGCTCTCCATAAACACTAACTGCATTGGATTTTATTATGCTGTTAGACTACATCCAATTCCTTTGCTGCCTCCATCATCTGAAAAGCTGGTTTAAAGTATATGGAAATAAACAGTTTACCCTTTGGTCCCTGCTTTGAAAGGCAAACTTGCATGTAGCAGTTGAAACATTGTGCTTTGATAGATTCTACCCTTGGGGTCTGTTTTAAAAGTGTAGCTTCAGTTTCTCTTTTATCAGTGCACAAAGGTTTTCCAAGAAACATGAAGACATTAAAGACTTGCCACTCAACATACATCACATTGTAGCATCAGCACAGTACTTCCAAATGAAATTGGTTTGAAGACAAAGCCTTGCCACAACTTAAGAATAAAAGATTGACAGCAAGAGGTAAATCTATCCCTGAATTCTATTTTTTCATATATGCTTTAAATGATAGATAGATAGATTAGATAGATAGATAGATAGATGATAGATAGATAGATAGATAGATAGATAGATAGATGATAGATAAATGAGACTATATGTATAGTTCCAGAGCTTTAAAATGCCTTAGAGATGATTTCTTCAAGGGGTTTCACACCGGAGCCCTGGAGGTCTTTGGCAAAGCTTTAGAGGACGAGGAGAACCAAACTGGATAGATTTCTTAACTCCAAACACTTCTTCAGCCACAGAAACTTTGTTTTTGTGTGTTTTGTGAGTTTTACATAAGATTTAGTTTGAAAAATGGGTCTCATACATATTTTTTTAAAGGTTAAAAGCTAGTGACACATCTCTCTTACATTGTAGGTCACAGATCAGCAAAACTTTTCCGCAAAGAGCCAAACTGTAAATATTTTAGTCTTTGCCTCACAACCATTCCACTTGACCACTATAGGTGAAGGCAGCCATAAAGCAGTGTGTAAATGACTGAGAGTAGCTGTGTTGCAATAAAACTTTATTTACACAAACAGGTGGCAAGCTGGATCTGGTCTGTGGGCCATAGTTTGTTATTGCCTCCTGTTGTAGATGATAAAAGTAAGTACTCAATAAGTTAAAAATGACTAACCCAAATCACTAACCAGATAGGGTTAGTGACAGCTATGAGACCAGAATTCTTTCCACTACATGGCTAATAGGTCAGGAAAATGAAAAATATACAAGATATCTTATCTTCTTAAAGGTGGTAGATAATTATCAGAAAAGGTTGTATTACCCTGTGAGTAATTCTGCATTCCACCATAATCCCAATCAATATTTTTATTATTATAATAATGTGTCTATTATTATACCTAAAAAATAACATCTTGAGGTGGAAAAGAAAATCTATAGTGTTCTCATGTAATCTGACTCATCTGGTTTTGCCAGTGTTGTTCAGTAAAAGGATATATCATTCAATGAACTTATTGATCTGATCGGTCTACCTATAGCAAAATGTCATCTAATGTGTTGTAAGTAAAAATTTATTTGCTCTCTGCAACCAAGTGGTTATATTACGATGTGGTCATTAAGCTGTAAGCACTCCCTAAATGAGAACGAACTGCCTTCTGTCTCCCTTTGCATCTTGCTTCTCTTCTGGCTGTGATGTCAACATAACTGACCATGATCCCAGCATTAAGGTGTCTTTCCTAATTAAAAAAAAAAAAAAAGACTCCTCATTCAATCATTCAAGTCCCATTCCAGATTTAGCCACTGCTCTTGGGATTCTGCTCCCCATACTCTTGCCTCTGAAGCATTTATCTAAACATAGGGGAAGAAGAGACTCACAGAACAATAGCAATTAATGCAACTTTCTGATCAATGGTTTCTGACACTCCTTCTTTATTCCTAAACTCAGTACTATTTTGACCTTTCTACATCATGAGTTTCAGCTTCTTGTTACACCCTTCTTCTTCACAGGTTAGTAAAACCCAAAATGGAAGGAGCAGTAAATCAAATCAGAATATATGGGAAATACCACACACTCCTGCAATTCACAGAACACATGAGACAATGAAGAATGGAGAAACTAAAATTGCTATTGTGTACATCTATTCTTATGACAGTTGTTATGAAAATGGAAAATACCTTTAGCATAAAATATTCCAGTTAAGTCTCAAGATAGTTGTGTTGTGGTTTTCCTTGGCTGATCTGCCCAGAGACAACAACAGAGACCTAAAACTTCTTTAGGAAATAATTACAAAGATTCACCACTATGAATGTCCATGAAACATGCACCAGAATTTTAAAACATTTTAAAGGACAGCCTTCATAAGTGGATTTCCACAACCTTGAGCCATGGAAACTAGGACTACCTCCTACCTCTCTAGCCAAACCATAGAAAAATACTTCCAAAAGAAAACTAATCATTTGCATTCTGTTTACTCTTTAGCATGATGGTTTCTTAAAGCTAGAAAGGATCTTAAAAGACACTCACTTAAATACCTTGATTATATACCTAAGGAAACTGAGATGTAGGAGATTAATAAGTATTTACCAAGATCACAGTGTCGGTTGCCAGAAAACAAAGGTCTAGTACCCAGGTTCTCTAATCCCCATTTGAAAATTCTATAGGATAAATCATTTGGCCTCTTCTATTCCAATCATATTTACCAAGGTTACAGTGTTAAATAGAACCATCTTCTTTTTTTAATCATCTTTTGCTTTTACAACCAAGTAATCAGTAGATACTCCCCATCTCTTTTTGTGGGTGAATCATTTTGACAGTATAAAAATTTGTTTAAAATTGTTCAAGATTACTCAAGAAGTTTATGGTTAAGATAGAAAAAAAATGGGTTTCATTTTTTTTATGCTATGTTTTTAATTCTATGTCCACATCTTGATGCAAGCTATAGCCTCTTCTAAATGAAGTGGTGCTGGTTTCCATGAATTTGTGTTTAGCTCATGACTACCATACAGATAAATCACCAGAGATCTCCCTCACTAGCCTTTCCAACCCTCTATCATATACATGAATGTCAGCTCATACCTAAACCTCTGCTGCTTTTAATGTCCTTTTCAGTGTAAGGCATCTTTAAAATTCTATTTCCCATGAAACCTAATTAGAAGTTCTTCATTATCACATTTCTACATTCTTAGCTGTAGCCCTGTTAGCACCTAGTTAGTGCCTCATTACTATGTCTGCTCACCCTCCTCTTCACTGCAGTTAGTTGGCTTCAGAAGGAGCCCACTCACAGTAAACACTGAACGGTTCAATCAGGCAACCAGAGAAATGTACAGCTGGGGGAGAGCTAGCTAAAGCAGGCTCCCATTTCATCTGAACTAATATAGAGGATTTCTTTACTTCTGAGAAATCGAAGATACTAAATTATTAATCCCCATCCCCTGACTATTGTATTTGGTTTTTGAGTTTTGTTTTAATGAAGCATAAAACCTATGTGGCTTCTTCAACTGCCAAATCCAATATTTTGTTTTTAATAAAAAGGTGTTCTGGCTTCTAGAGAGAAATTGAGTCATACTCAAAAGTTAGTTAACTCATAAGAGAGGTTGTTGAGATAGTGGTCATTGCAGGAGGAATGGAATTTACATAAGCAATATAGAATGAAATTACTTCCAGAAAATTCAGTGCTTATTATGTGGAACGGACACTTCATAACAATTACTGGCTAGGACGTAGAATAACTAAGCTCTCATATTCTGCTGGCAGGAGGGGAAAATGGTAAAACCACTCCTGAGGATGGTTTAGCAGCTCCTTAGACAGTTAGACATACTTAACATGTGAATCAAAAATACCATTCCTAGTTATTTATACAAATAAAACAAAATCTTATGATCAGATACAAACCTATACACAAATGTTTATAGCAGCTTTATTCATAATTTCCAAAATCTAGAAACAACCAAAATGTTCTTCAACTGGTAAATGAGTAAACAAACTGTGCTATACCCATATAGTGGAGCACTACTCACCAATCAAAAGGAATTAGCTAAGGATACCTGCAACCCATAGGTGGATCTCAAGTACATTATGCTAAGTGAAAGAAGCTAGACTCAAAAGGCTGTATGCTATCTGATACTGTTTATATGATATTCTGAAAAAGGCAAAAGTATATGGACAGAGAACGAATTAGTGATTGTCAGGGGCCAGGGACTGCATGTGGGGTTAGGGGTTGACTATAAAGGACCACAGAGGAAATTTGGGGAAGGGTGGTATTAGAAGGATTATATTTGATGTGGTAATAATGACATGACATATAGTTTTCCAAACTTCTAAAATTACATGCTAAAAAGAGTGAATTTTATATATAAATATGGCAAAAAGGGGGTTCAATGGAAAATAATTTCACAGGGTGATCTGATTATAAATCCTACCCGGGCAGGTCATAGTGAGTAGTCACACCCCAAGCATGTAACTTCTTTAGTAAAAGGCTTATCTTTGCCTTAAGGAAACTCTTTCCACTGATTTTGTGCATCTAGATTAACACACCTTTGAAATAAGCATAACCACCCTCCAGAGAGCACATAATCGTGTTAAGTTCTCTGTAATCCAATCCCTGGCTTGACTTTTCCTACCTTCCTATAATCTTCCTTGCATTCTCTTCTTAACTTCAAATGCCTAAAACAAACTGAAAAACCATCACTCTCAGGAGCATTTGAGATCTTGCTTTCCAGCAACTGTCCTCAGTTTTGGCTCAGATAAATTCAAAGAACACTATCTCTGTCCTCAAACATTAAAAAAGTCATTTAGAGAGACTAGAAAATTTCCTAAAAATATAGCCAAAGATGTTTTGCAAGCTATACTAATTTCTAAATAGATAGCAGATGTAATTTTAACATCATTTAGGACTCAAGTTAGAAATTGTACTTTTAGTACAAATAAATAGAGGAAATATATATGTCCATATTGAGTGGGCCACCAAGGTTTGGTTTGGGGCCAAAGGTGCATAGATAGAAGCGCATAGGAGTTCAGAAGCAAAACAGGCACAATAACAGTGGTTCATACTTAGTAAGCCTCTGCTTTGTGCCAGGAACTTCTCTGTGCAGATCTGAGACTGAAGCCCAAGTGCACATGACACTCCTTATATACACACAGATGAAAGTGCTTGGAGGAGAGGTAAACCTATCAGGGGTATCCATGGTAGTGAGGGCACTAGAGTCATGTTTCCTAAAATGGAAGCATGGATCTTAACAGATAATACAACAGAAGAACTGGCACTACTTCTTGACTAGTTAGACATGAGAGAAGGGAAGAATCAAAGGTATTTGAAGGGCATGGGGAATTAGGCGTCCTGCTGACAGAAATGTGCACTGAAATGCCACAGAAAAGCTTGACGGAACCTGAATCACATGAACGAATTATTAAAGTGTTGAACTGCTGTTGCTCTCACAATGAGGAATGGCCCTGGCTCTGCACCCAGAGTTTCCATTTCCTTCTCTTAGTCATCTCTACTGGTCCAAGCAGAGTTGAGGGGCACTGCAGTTTGTGGGGAGTTGTGTACTGAGATTCTCTAATCCTGCTTCTTCCTCTTATTAATCATGTGACCTCAGACAAGAAATTTAACCCCTCTGAAACTGTTTCCTCTGTAATATGAAGATAATAATAGCCTCCTTGCTGACTTCAAAGGACTGTTTTTAAGGATTAAATGATTTAATTATGTGAAAGTGCCTTGCAAACTAAAGCACTGTATAAAAGTAAGGTATTATAATTACTGTCTTCTAAATAGTAAATGTGATTGATCGACTTCATATTTCCTGAGGAAGAAGCACTGGATATAAAATATACACAGCTCAATAGCAGGGTGGAAAAAGTTAGAAAACCATGGAAGCATTGCACATTGAATTAAGTAAGCCAATCTTACAACATTGAAGTAGGCTACAAAATTATAAACCAAAAGCTCTACTGAAATTAACTTAACTCCTACAGATGACAGTGAATATAAGATGCTGGTTTAAGTAGAAAAAATTTTTTTGAGTTTAAGGTGATTTCCAAACCACCATGATAATAAATTTCACCACACCAGTAACATGAAGTTTTTCTTGGTTTGGTTATAAATCACTTTGCATAGGAATACGAGAAGAAAAATATTCTCAAGTATCCATGAGTATATATGAATATGTCTGTTTTCACCTCCAATATTGTGGTTGAATTCAGGTGTTTTTGTATGATGATAAAGTTAGCATAAAAAAAAGGAAATAGCACAAACCTACAGGAGCAGAGGTTAATCTTTGAGGTAAATATAAGCCTTTACAAACTATATATATAGAACTAAAACCTATGAGGCATCTCTTTGTCATGCACTAAATCTTAAAGTAGTAGCTTCTATTTAAATTACAAACCCTCAATCAAAAAATTCCCCAAAAATCCTTTCTTCCTGGTTAATTACAAAATAAACAGATGACCTGAAGAAGGAGAAAGCTACCTTCTTTGTTAAATGGCCTGAAATGAAGGCAATAGTTGAGTGGTGCCTGGGGCTGCACTAAACCAACCATTTCCTCCCTCTTCCCCCCACCTCCATGTTTGTTTTGGGATTTCAATTTCATTACTTAATGTCAAGTTTCTCTACATAAGAAGCCCATGAGATATACTCTCATCTATTGAAGTGATATACCATGCAAGGTAGTGGGTCTGAGAAACGGAAATTGCCTTTTTGTTTTCTTTCCTTTTTAAGTGCTTCTACCAACAATGGGAACACTTGTAACACAACAAACTAAGGGCAAGAGTTGCCTCACTCCCCGGATGGAGGCAGCTTTGCATCAGAGCAAAACTGAACCTTTTGTTGCACCCACCTCATTTATGATGTTTTTGAGAAAGTCAGAAAAAATGATTAGACCAGTCTCTTGAGACAGCATAAAGTTACCTTGATGGATTGGTGATTGCTAGTTCACCTGAAGGAGAGTGACACTTATCCTTTAACTGTTAGTATTCTGGACATGTCAGTCAGTCCTTGAAAACTCCTCTGGGATACACCCTCCTGGCCACCAGCAAACTTTTTTAGAATGTACTCCACTTAAACACCAGAAAACTCACCTCTAACACCAAAAGCATATGTATGATCAGTTTATAAAATCAAGATGAAAGAACTGAAGAGGTCTGGGAGTTTCTACTCATAGAATGCTCCAGAAAAAGAACAAAATAGAGGTCTGAGGGTGATTAAAGGCCACATTGTTTTTTTTGTTTTGTTTGTTTGTTTGTTTGTTTTTAATCCAAAAAGCATTTTTCAAGAGAGAACCAGCTTTCATCAGCTTTTCCAGGCTTCCATGTCCCAGTTACCCCCATGTGCCCATCCAAACAAAGCCTCTAAACAAATCCAAATAAATACAAACAAATACATTCTTAGTGGGGTTGTGCTTTCAAATTAAACACTGTGAACTTGCTCATATGCATGCAAATAAAATGTCATGCTCATCAGGGGAGCATAGTTTGGCATATATATGGTAGTATATGGTAAATGGCACATAATCTGATTGAGGCAAAACATCTCTATGCCTGAGGAGAGTCAATTTGGCTGGATCTGCTTGTAATGGAATCAACATGTTACAGACAACACAAGCAGAGACAACCTTATCATTTCATATGCAAAGACACATAGACTTTTTTTTTCTACTACCAAAGTCAGTCTTGCCTATTTTTTCAATCCATTCATTTATCCATCAAGTATATCCTGAGCATTTAATATGTACCAGACACTTTTCTATATATAGCATACACATAAGTGAATAAAACCCTATTCCTATCCTCTAGGGGTTAAAAGTCTTGTCACAACTTCATAATTCACACCAAAAAAAAAAAAATGCTCACAGTGCATGGAAATATACATAGCACAAAGTCTGCCAAACATTAGGTGCTCAATAGGTGTTAAGTGAATAAGAATTTTAATAATCAGTAACAGAGTGCTAGGATATACAGAACTTAGAATCATTCCTAGCACATAATAGGCATACAATAAATACTTGTGACTGAATAAATAAAATAATAAATGTTAGGAACTCATAGAAGAAAATGACCTAACAAAGGCAATGACTTACCTATAAAGGTGACATTTAAGCTAGATGAACAAGGTATGAAAAATTCTAGGCAGGGAGAATAATAGTAATTGACCAGTTAGATGTTGTAACAATTCACAGGAGTGAAGGATTAACTTCTGAATGTAGCTGCACTTCCTTCATGCTATTGATTTATGTGATGCCCAGTGCTCTGAATCATGACTACATACATGGTCAGAGTCACTGAAACTAAGAAGTGGATCCAAGACTGTACCTTCAGATAAGGTGACAATCAATAAGTCTGTGATCCCTTCCCTATAGTGAAGGCCCATTTGTTAATGGGGAAATGCAGAGTTCCTCAAAAGGAACAGGATTATAAATTTCCTAGGGAAAAAAGCCTATTAGCCTACCAAGGAGGAAGAAAGCAGAAGACATGGACAAGAAAAGGCAAAAGAGAACTAAAGGAAGATGCTTGTTCTGAGCAATTCTATGAATAGTAATGAAAATCAGAAAAAAATAAAGACACCCACATTGAACCAAAATATTTAACAGCATAAAATCATTTTATAGCACTTCAAATGCTTCAATTCAAGGATATACTCCCGTCAAGAAAGCACTACAAAAAGAAAATTGGTTTCATTAAAATAAATGTTCTGATTTTCAAAGGGAATATTCAACTGGGCATAAACACAAGGCTATAGAACTAGATATTTCTCTGGTTTCTGTGGAATGAATGTTCTAAGAGCAAGTTATACAGTATATGCTCAGGCTTCCCTCCGAACAAAGTTTAGACTATAATGCTACTACGATAATCACTGAGAACTTACAGTATGTGTAAATATATACTGAAACCAAATAGAAAAACACAATTCAACTTACCAAAATTTGTTTTATAGATAACCAGTCAGGTAAGTATCAATTACTCCACCAAGTTAATCTTGCTTTGTTTCTTTTCTCAAAGGAGAAGCATTCTCAGTAGTTATCTCAGCTATGTGACATATGAACATGTTAAAACAGCTCCTAGGTCACATGACTCCAACCCTCAGTGACAACCTTTCTTCATAATAACCCAGTCTGTGACAGATTTACTGATGAAATAGAGAATGAATCTATATTAATATGAAAACAGTAATCTACTTACTTTATTTAAAAAGAAACAATGCTCACGTAGGCATATTTCTCCTGTACTTTGTGTTTACTGGGCAATCTGAAATGGTCTGTATGGCATTAGTTCACCTCTGGTAGTGGAACTTGTTTCCCTTTATGCTGCCCCATCATGACTATTCCACTCTGCTAGAGTTAACGCCATAAAATCAGACGAGGACACATAACAAAAACATGGTCATTAGTAACAAGTAGAAGTTTTCTTAGTTTTTATAATATTAAAAAAACATAAACAATGGGAAAAAAACAATAATCTGTTACATTTGTTTGCTGTTTTAGTTTTAAAAGAATGCCTCCATTATTATCTCTTATAACCTTCATTAACTATCCCAGTATGTGCTGGAGATTAAAAGAAAAATAATAAAAATTACTAACTCCTATTTCTAAGGAGATGGATTAGATATACTTTTCTCTATTCCTCCCACTAAGTATGATTAAAAGCCCTGGACATTACATATTAAACAAATGTAGAAGACTCTGAAAGGCAGAAAGAATAAAGTAAACCAGCTAGGGGACCTCAGAACACAAGGAAGGGCATAGTGGTGAATTCCTTAGGTTTTCATTTTTCCTCAGATATTTCAGGCTTACGACTGAAGAAACTGTCAGTCTGAAAAGACTAACAGGTTAAGAAAAAAAAAAAAAGCATTAAAAACCTGCTTCCATTAGTCAAAGGGGCATCTTAGCAACACAGAAAACTTTTAGATGATAACCATCCTACTTTAGCCAAACACCTCCAAAAACAAACAAAATGAAAAAAACCTGGCCTCACCCCTCCTCATGGCAACAAAGGTCAAGCAGTAAACTAGGCTTTTATCCTCACCTGGCTGTAACTAGGCACCCTACTCCCCGCAAACCACCCTCTCACCAAGGTGGTATGAAAAGGGGCAGAATAAGAGATAAGGAATTTAACCGCATTGGATCTCTGCCAAAGTGTCAGTGGAAACCAAGTGGGGAGGTTGGACTTCCAACCTCACTGGAGAATAACGACAGAAAGAAAACAAAACTTAGTAAGCCCAGGAATGAAAAAAAGAATCCTAATTGAAGAATCTGCAAACACTAAAAAGAATAATAAGGGAATACTGTAAATTCTATACATGTAAATTTGACAATGTAGATACAATAAACCAATTTCTTAAAAAATACAAACTACCAAAATACTCATATAATTTGAATAGCTTTACAAGTACTAAGGATATTAAATCTATAATTTAAAGACTTCAAAAAAAAAATCTCCAGGCCCAGAAGTTTCACTGAAAAATACTCCAAATGTAAAATAAGATTTAACAAAATTCAACAAAATCTCTTTCAGAAAACATAAGTTAACACTTCTCATTTCCTTTTATGAAACTATTATTGTCCTGATACCAAAACCAGTCAGAGATAGTAAAAATATTCCTAATGACTATAGATGCAAAAATTCTTAAAATATTAGCAAATAGAATTCAGCAATATGTAAAAAGAATTAGACATCATGGTCAAGTGAAGTTTATTTCAAGATAGAAGACTTTCAAATCAATCAATGCCATTTTTTATATTAACAGGCGAAAAAGGAAAAATTACATGATCATAGCAATTGATGCTAAAAGGCATTTGATTAAATTCAACATTGGGTCATGACAGAAACTCTTATAAAAATAGGAATAGAGGGGAAATTTCTTCAACTAGATAAAGTACATCTACAGAAAACCTATAGCCAACATCATACATAATAATAACATTCTAATGTTTTCCTCTAAGATAAAGAACAGTGCAAGGATGTCTGTCCTCGTTGATTTTATTCAACATGCTGTTTGTTGTAAGTTCTAAGCAGTGAAGTAAGACAAGAAAAGAAAAAGCATAAAGATCAAAAAAGGGAAAATAAACCTGACTCTATTTGCCAATGGCATGATTGTCTACATAGAGAATCCCAAGAAATCTAAAAAAGAAAAAGAAAAAAACCCTCATGCAAACTAATAAGCAATTTCAGTAAGGTAGCAAGATACAGGATAAAAACATTAATTTTATTTTTATATACTAATAACAAAAACATGAAAACTGAAATCAAAAATATAATAATACTTAAAATCACTCAAAAAATTCTTAGGTGTAAATCTAACAAAACATGTATAGGACTTATATGCTAAAAACTATAAAATGCTAATGAAATAAACCAAGGAAGATCTATAGCAATGAAGAGATAATTATATTCATCTTTGGAAGACTCAACATAGTAAAATGCAATTCTCTCTCAAAGATACACAAGTTTATACATTTTTTATTAATATTTCAGCAAGGTAAAGTGTAGATGTATACAAGATTATTCCAAAATTTATATGGAAAGGCAAAGGAATTAGATTTCTTAAAACTTTTTTTTAAAAAATAAAAATAAAGGACAATGAAATCATCTACTCAATATCAAGACCTCTTATACAGATACAATAATCAAAATTCTATGGTATTATTAGAAAGATAACACATAGGTCAGTAGAACAGAATAAAGAACCCAGAATTAGACCCACACAAATATGACCAACTGATTTTTGAGAAAGGTGCAAAAACAATTCAATGAGAAAAAGTCTTCCCAATAATTGGTGTTGGAGCAACTGAATATCCTTAGGCAAAAAAAATATAAACTTCAAAATAAATCTAACATCTTCTAAGAATAACAAATAAATAAATAAATACAAAATAAATAAAGCTGACCCTTTATATATTAATTCATAATGAATAACAGATTTAAGTATAAAATATAAAATTATAAAACCTTTAGGGAAATGTAAAAAATAATCTTCAGGATCTAAGGCTAAAAAAAAATTTTTAATTTGACAACAAAAACACAAATTATAAAAGGTAAAAAATCAAAAATAGACTTCAGAATTTTAAACTTTTGTTCTATAAAGAAGATGAAAGGCAAGCTACAGACTGAGAAAGGACTAGTATCTAGACTATATAAAGAACTCTCAAAACTTAACAGTAAACAAATAATTGAATTAGAAAATGAGCAAAAGATGTGAAAAGACATTTTCCTGAAGAAAATACGCAGATGGCAAATAACACATGAAATAATGTTCAACATCATGATAGATTAGAGAAATGAAAATTAAAACAACAATTAAATATCACTACACACTTATCAGAATAGTTGAAATAATAGTGTGAACAGCAAATGCTGGCAAGGAGAAGGAGAAACTGGATCATTTACACATTGCTGGCAAAAATGTGAAATGATACACCCACTTTAGAAAATAATTTGGCAGTTTCTTAAAATTCTAAACATGCAACTACCATATGACTCAGCAATAACACTCTTGATCACTTGTCCTAGAGAAATAAAGACTTTTGTTCACTCACAGTTCAGCATGTAAATGTTTATCACAATTCTATTCACAATAGCCCCAAACTGGAAACAACCCAGCTGTCTTTCAATAGATGACTAGTTAAACAGACTCTATTATATTCATATCATGGACTACCACTCAGCAATAACAAATATTAAAGTGTTTATACACACAGCAACCTGGGTGAATCTCCAGGGAATTATATTGAGTGAAAAAAGTCAGCCGAAAAGTTATATGCTCCATGATTCCATTTAAATATCATTCTTGAAATGACATGATAAAAATGGAGAACAGACCTGTGGTTACCAGGAAATAAATAAGGAGGCAAGGTGGGAAGAATGTGGGTGTTGTTATAAAAAGTCAACATAAGAAATTCTTATGATGGAAACATTCTGTATCTTGGCTGTCGATGTCAATATCCTGATTGAGATTTGGTGCCACAGTTTTGAAAGCCAATAGCTTTAAGGGAAGTGGGTAAAGGACACATGAGAACCTCTATGTTATTTCTTATGACATTTGAATTTATAAATATCTCAAAATTTATAAGTTTAATTAAAAAATGACCCACTCACCTCTCAAGTGGAGAAAACGAAAGTACAAACAAATAAATGTGCTATAAAAATGAGCGATCATTGACATGGAGATGAAATTCTTTTAGCAGAACAGTATTGTCACCATGGAAGTGGTATCCCATAGGAGCTAAGATCTGAGCTGAATCTTGAAGGATGGGAGCAATTTACCAGCTTTCCTAATCCTTGTAATCATATGAGAGAGATGTTACATCTGCTGTAGAGAAGGTTCAGAAATGTTAAATCAATGACACAGTATAACACAGTTTCCAACTACAATTTCACTCTCTTTCTCTTTTACCATAAGGTTTAATTTTCAAAAGACAACGTAATTGGAGCAAAATTCTAGAGAAGTAACAAATGATTTTTTTTTAATTTTTTAAGTGCATTCATCTAATGAGGCATTTAGTAAGAACTAATAATATTCCTGGTAGAGGTTAGGTAGACACTGAGGTGTTAAAGATGAGACAAAATCATAGGCCTCAAAAAAAGAAAAGGAAATCATTCCATATCAATTATGTTTCAGACAATGTTCTCAAACTGTTGCCTGGCTGCATGCTATTGCTTGCACAAGAAGTTCCCATTTGTAATATCTCTTAATTCATGCAGTGACTTGGGGGAGAGTGAAAGAGTCAAGAGACAAATTCAGGATTATGTAGGAAAAGAGGAAACTTGTACTTAATTTATGAAAGTACCTCCCCCACCTTAATTTAGAGTCCTCTCAAAAGGGAATTGCAACTCTTCTATGGGATGTGAAACACTGTGCAAACCATTTTACATTCTTCATAGCAATTTTATTAGTCTAGTAAAGATATTCTCAACCTCAGCCCTATTAATACTTTGGGCCAGATAATACTTTGTAATGGGGGCTGTCCTGCGCATTATGTTTAGCAGCTGCCCTGGCCTCTACCTCCTGGATACCAGTAGCATCTTCCACCCAAAGTTAGAATGTTCAAAAATGTGTCCAGGCATTACCAAATGTCCCCTGGGGGCTAAAACTGCTTCCCTTTAAGAACCACTGGTCTACTAGTGTTACTGTCATTTCGTTAATGAGAACTGATGTTTGGAGAGGTTCAGTAAGCTGCCAAAATTAAACAATGATTAACTGGTAGAGACAGGAATATAATATAGGTCTCCTTGATTCCAAAAATATCACAGTTTTTTTCACTTCACCTAACTTCTATAAAGAGTTCACAGAAAGATAAATCCTTAACCCAAAATTATGAAATATGGTGACTGAGGCTCTAACTAATTAAGGAGTGACCAGAAGGCCATAGGAGCCAAAAGGATGGAACAAGTAGTTTTGCCTGGACTAGATGCAGAAGAGCGAGGGTACTGCTTTTCTACTTCTGCAGAACAAACAACACAGTTTATCTTCTCACAGATTCCTTCCATCAGGAGTCTGGGTACAGATTAGCCAGGTCCTAAAGATCTCAATAAACTGAAATCCAAATGTTTTCAAGAGGTGCAATTTCATCTGAGACTCAGGATCCTCTCCCAAGCTCACCAGTTGTTAGCAGAATTCATTTTCTGAGGTGGATTGAGTAATGTCCCCATTGTCTTGCTGGCTATTGGCCAAGAACCACTCTTAGTTCCTTCCCAGAGGCTGCCTTTGGGTCATTTCCTTGTGGCCCTTTCATCTCAAAAGGTGGTGACCTGCTTCTGTAAGGTCAGTAGGAGAAATTTTGCTGCCACTTTTTGTCTTTTTTTAAGGACTTGCCTCATTAAGTCAGACCCACCTGGGATATTCTTCCTTCTGATCATCTCCAAGTCTACTGATTAGTCAACCTTAATTACATCTGCAAAATCCCTTTTGCCATATAACATAACATAATTATGGGAAAGAAATCCCATATCGTATTTGCAAGTCACACCCACACTCAAGGGGAGAGGATTATACAAAGGCACAGGTCACAAGGGCTATCTTAGAAGTCTGTCTACTATACATAATTCATAAACTTGTTTCCTTCCTGCCTAGCCCAGGTAATACCTAACTTGGCATTTTCCCCATTCATGATATGCCTGGTTGCCCCCACAAATGCCTCTCAACCTTATGTAAAGGCTCCATAATGTTTAGCTTATTTGCACATAATGTTGCCTCCTAGATCCTGACAAAATCAACTGCATATTTGAATCTTCCTTTAAAATTTGGCTTTTCTCTAAGTTTTTCTTCTAATCCATAGGTATATAACAATTTCTGTGTACTGTGAGCCATGATACTTAAACAAATAGACCTACTGCCAGGCAATTTTACATGTCACATTAACTTGCAGGTGGTTTTATATAATGAAAACCTAATAAAGTATGCCTTATCCCCATTTTTTAAAATGAGAAAATTTAGGATCAGAGTGATCAAGCATCTTTCCCAATGTCCTATAGCTTTTCAAGGAAACGACAATAACAAATTCATGAAGCTCCACGTTCACACTCCTTTCAGTGCCTAAATTGCTTTCATCTTATGGAGAGCAGTGGAGAAGCAGTGATGGAGAAATTTACAATCCTTTTGCCAAGTAGCATCTCCTCTATTTAGTACTTTTCACCTTGATTGTCACAACCATCTAAATAAATATTGTTTTGACTTTTTCTAAGGATACCTCTATTAAAATTTCATCTTCCCTACCTTCCAAAATCTTTTAGGGCAGGAACCATGTTCTTCTGTAGTCCCATTGGTGCTTGCTCAGCCTTGCATAAGTGACAGTATTTGAGAATTACCAGTTTACATGATGAATGAATTCTTTATCACTCAACAAAATACCACAATTCAGAAAAGATCTACAAAGTGGGAAGAGGAGAGAACTGTATGCATAAAACCCCTTTTCCAGCACTGCTTTCACTTGCTATTTATTCTCTGCAAGAAGCTGTGCATCAGTTCTGCTCCACTTCCCCTACCTGAAGACCAGAGGTGGAACTTTATGCTCCAAAATCTTTTAATAATATTTTATTAAATCAAAATAACCTAGCTTTCCAGTGGCATTTTTTTAAAGAGACTTTTCTGTGCCCAGTGTAGACTCAGATATAAAAAGAAACCTATATCAAGTTCTGATGTTCAGTTGTAGAGAGAGGGAGCTGAAGATTTCAAAATCATATATTGATTTAACAGATATTTATTGAACACTGAACATGTGCCATGATGCTAGGTACTAAAACTATTTCATTGGCTGCTCTGAGGAGTTTGCAGTCAGCAGATGATATGGACATGGAAACATGGTGCAGGGAGCAGGGGAGGACTCACTAGCTCAGTCTAGACTTAGAATTCAGAGTGCTGGTCAGGTAGGCTTTCCAGATGAAATTATATCTTGCTGCATCCTCTTTCTACCTTACTGCGTGACAAGGTCCGGAGATGGGGACAGATGCTTCAAGGAATGCATCATCAAGAACAAGGACGTGGCATGTATTTAGGGATAATTGGTTTCTTAAGAACAATCCTATTAACAAGGGGAATTTGGGTAGCACAAATTCTAGTAAGTGTAGACGCTGTACAAGTGGATTTCAAAATTGGCTCTGAGGAAAACATGGTAAATTCCCCATGTATGGGATCAGCTCCAGTCACTCTGACTATCCAGAATGCATAAACCCTTTATTTAAACAATTATTAAGGGAAATTCTTTTTGACGTGCCTCTTAAAGATGTTATGAATAAATTACAACAAGCTGAATTATTAGAACCAGCTTATACTCCTATTCCCACGCAGTTAGTAGAAAGATTAGTAAAAGATAAGAAATTTACTCATAAGCCTGTGCCTACTATGGAAGGGCCTCCTTTTGTGGCCTACTGGATATATAAAAAACTAGTAGCTTAAGTTTGATGGAAAGGCTGGTTGGGTCAGGATCTCCTTGGTGCTTAAAAACAAAGGAATGAAAACTTAGCTTACAAAAGCAGCTTTGTAAAACTGATTTTTTAAATGTTTTCCTCAATACTGCACCAAGGAAACTGTCAAACAGCTATGAAAAAGTTTCAGCTTAAACTTTAGATAACAGAATAAATAAAGTAGCAACTGAAAGATTTATTCAGGCAAAAAGAAGAACAATGTCTGCCCACGAGCCAATATGTGCTGTATGAATACCTCTATCTATCACCTTTACTTAAGTCAAACTTTATCTTACGTAATAGATATAAGAATTAAAAGTTTAGATTGTTTCATCAGGTAGTTCTGTTCCAATGATTGAGAAAAAAGAATGTACTAATTAATCATGAATAATAATATACTCTGTAAGATTTTCTGCTTTGCTTAACCATGGAAATTTAACTCTCTGTTACCTTAACAACAAAGTATAATCAAATGCCAAAATAGAAAGTATAAAAGTTGTACTCAAATCACAATAAAATGGAAAAGTGTCACACTGCCTCTGAGCTGTGTAGTCAACTGTATCCCGCACCGACGCCTTGCACACCTTCGGGGCCCCCTGGATCCTGTCGCGGCCGGACTGCGGCAATATCTCAGCTGAGCCACCAGAGGAATGAGATTCAGACAAGACTGGGAGCTGAAGAATATGTTTCATCCAAAAAGAACATCAAAATCCTGGAATGCAAGAGGGAGACTGATGAAATAGGATACTCAGATCTGGGAAGAGTCTTAAAGACCAAATAAAAGAATTTGGGCCTTTTTTTTTTTTTCAATGCAGGGGACAATAGGAAACTCATAAATATACTTTAGGAAGGAGAGTAGCTCAGAGATTTCGTCATGGTATAGTGTTGAACATGTTGCATTTCAGGAGCTGATTCTGAATTTCTACTGATATATAACTGGAGATGATGGTGATAACAACAGCAAGTAAGTCTTTCTTTTTCCTTGTCAGGTGTCCCAGGACACTTGATAACCAGGATGCCATCTCCCCCATCATCTCTACCAAGGTTCATCCATCTAATCATTTAATGTGACTTAATGTTATATGTGCTTGGGTTCAAAAGACCTTACCTCTCGACCAAAGTGTGAAATCAAAGCACTATGTGAGTTAAGTATGTCTATCTGCACAGATGCTACACCCACCATATCAAAGGCATTTTGCACTTGCCATAGGGGATGGCTTTGTGACCTTAGAAGTAAATTTGAAATGTATGGGCTCCCTGAAACCACAGAGATGACTGAAAATGACTTAAATTATGGTAATGCATTATATTCACCATCGGGGAAACCCAGTGCAAATTGTTGAATTTGAGGGTTTTTAACAAAAGAAATAAAAGACCCACAACCCAAATTATTATATGACAAAATAGATTGTTTTCAAATCTTCAGATAGCAAACCATATCTATATACATATATTGGTCTACAAAAATGTTCACTCAGACTATAACATTTTTTACTGGCTTTCCTCACATTTATTAACATCAGTTTCTCTTTATCATATCTACACTTTCCTACTGGAATAAGAGTTGTCAAAAATTCTTAGAACACTGAATGCATTGAACCATACTAAATTTGCCTATAACCTTAATGCAAGACCACATCTACTTATTGGTAGCCAAAATAGTATTTTCTTTAAGGGGGAAAAAAATATAGCTGATCTCACTTCTTCTAATTATAGTGTAAGTTAATGTATAATGTTCACTTTTTCTTTTCTTTCTGCTATGGTTTTGGGGAGATAGAAATGTATCGAAACACCAACTCATCCAGTCATGAAAATGACCAAAATGATCTCACTGTCTCCATAGAACTTAGATCCGTTTTTCTAACCATCTCATAAGAACTAGGTGGATATTTACATAATTTTTAGATATGAAATAACCCTGTAAATATTTTTGCCCTCTGATCAAAGTATAGTTTCAGGCCCCATATAACTTATTTAATAACAGACACTGTTTATGTAGGCTGTACCATGTGATAGGCACCATGCCAAGCATTTATATGCATTATCTTGTTTAATCCCTATAACAACTCTGTAGTAGATATTACTTTAATTTCCTAGATAAGGAAACTGAGGCACATAGAGGCTTAGTCCAAGGTCACACAGCCAGTAAGAAGAAAGAAAAGATGAGAATCAAGCCTAGATTTACCTAACTTCAGAACTTTACTCTCAAATATGTTATTGCCTACCTTGATTTGTGCAATTCTCAAAATAAATGAATGTATTTATTGTGTGTGTGTGTCTACTTAAAGATTACCTTGGGTATAAAACTTTAATAAATTATATTTATATGTTCTATATTTTAACATCTAATAATTAGCAAATAATATTTTATTCAATGAAGATTAAATATACCTGTATTTTCTATCAGATTGGGAGAATTCTATAGCTTAGTTAAAAAAAATTTTTTTAATTCTATCTTTGGAAGGGTTAGTTAACTCACTATATATATAAACAATGAGTCAATTCAAACATGTATAAAATTAAAATATGTAAACAAAATACTAAACCCACTATATTTACTTTAACTTCTGAGTCAATTCTAAAACTAAAATTATAAAATATACATATCAAACATAAGATTAAATAATATCAGCTGTCCTTTATAAATTGTCTACCCGCATGAAGGTACTATGCTGCACACTCTACCCATATTATCATTTCTAATCTCTATGAGGCTCTATAAGGAAGGCATTATTATACCCATTTTAAAGATAAGAAAAGTTAGGCTCAGTACAGTTGTGATGGTTTAATAATGTCATTCAGTCGATAAGAAAAGGCCCTTGGACTTAAAATGAGAGATTTCTGATTGCGCCCATGAAAACCAATGCCATAGTATGTTCCCCAAATTATACATTTTATAAAGCTCAGGTACTTCCCTGAGCCAATGTTGAAAACCCTCAGTAGCTGAAAGTCCATTTTATGCCTTCCATGTGTTAGCAACTCTATAAAAGTTAAATTCATCGGCATCTGTAATATAAGAACTAATGGGATCAGTCTTCTTTGAAAATTATGTGTTTTTTTCCAAATGTCACCTTCTGTTCCACACACATTTTCAAAAATTAATGTTCGGGTTTTAAAGAGGGACTAAACAAAATCGACAATGTAATTTTATCCAGGTACCAACCACCGCCCACACACACACACACACACACATTCACTTACCTTATGGGTGACTCTACCAGTCAGGCTGTGATAATTTACTATTCTTGAATATAGTTATTCTTCCAGTTTTGACATAACTGCCATGTTATTTCACTCACATATTCCTCTGTCTATCCCACTAGCTAGGGGCCATTTTTCATGTCATTCATTTGCATCAGAAATTACAGGTTTTGATATCATTGCCACAACCTGTGTTTTAACTTTGAAATATACTGTAGCAAAATCTCTAATGTGGCTAATCTAGTTCATGATTCATTGTGACTGCAGTTAGGGTTCCCTGAAAGGACTGCCATTGACCAAAACTGCCCTGTGCTTATGCCAAACACTCTTTGGGCTCAGCTTTCCCAGCTCCAGTTGAAAGAGCTCTCTAAGTAAATAGCCATCTGAAATTCTTCCTATTCCAGTCACCAACTGATTCTATGACCTTGGCACTGTTGAGCCTCCTCTCTATGCCTCTGTAAATTAGAAAGGCACAGGTATGGTTTTCTTAATTTCTTTCTCCTTTTAGTCATTCAGACTCCCAGAAATGTTGAGATTTTTTCCTGGGTTCAGAGAAAGGCAAACAACAGCCATCTCACTATTGGCTCCAACTCAGGGTCAGGGGTTCCCTCTGATGCTCACATTGCAAATCTCAGTCACCTAAAAAAACAGGTGGAAGCAGAAACTATGTGAGATAGGAAGAGTCGTAGGCTGGCAAGTTGGAAAGGCCTTTAAGATAATCGATCCACCACTCATTTTCCAGAGGCATCAAGAACTCAGGTGACTTGTTCAGGGTTGCCATTGTGTCCCCAGTTAGTTAATTCCTGAGTTCCTTCATTCACCAGACATCTAGTGACACCTATTCACCTGCACAGGGTGCTGGGCATCTAGAAATGAGTAAGATGGGGTCCTGCCTCAGAGAGAGCACAGTCTGGTGGGAAAGTTAGACAGGTAGATAATGAAGTACAATAAAGTGTCAGAGCAGTGGGGCCATACATCCTGGCCGGTTCAGGACAATCCCAGTTTCCACCACTCATTCCAGCTTGATTGTCAGTAGCACCCCCTTTAACCCTCAAAAGTGTTCCATTTAAATGATTGAATGATTGTTTAAACAAGCACTTCATTTATAAATGATTAAAGAGGAGAATGTGAGTGGAGGCTCAAAAGAGGAATTTGCTTAGGTTCATTCTCCAGTAAACCTCTTATAACTATCATTGCATGGAAGAAAAGAATTTGATCATTCTCAATGAGTCTTTTCTGTTGTTTTGAAAACCAAAAAGGAAAGCTTCTTCAAGTAGATTTCAGAGGAAGAGGTTGCTGCACTGGCTGGGCCCAATCTAATACTTGCAGTTGGTTGTTGTTCATAGTCACACAGCTGGTTTGCAACAGAGCTAGGCAGTAAATCTAGCTGTCCTGACTCCCTGTCAAGTGCTCTTGTTATGACCTTCATCCAAATGACTGCCCAAGATGGGTTCTTGTGACTAAGTGGACCTCCCCTAATAGGACTCCCTGCAGCCTCTGTCTGATGTCTCTCACCCACCAGCTTTGTCATTAGCCTTCTACCAGTCACCAATACTCCTTTTGATCTTGACATAAAACATAAGTACTCAAAGATAAGTCATTTAACAGGACTTATGCTGATGTTGTCCTTACAAATTTCTATTATAAAAAAGTCTAATGGCAACCAATTTTCCTATGGACAAATTTCAAGTCTTGGGCTAGATATTTTATTCCGCATGATAACAAATTATTATTCTGCAAAATAATACTATTCTCACAGTTATTCTGCCAAGTAATACAATTGTACCACTTTTAAAGATGAGAAAACAGAGAATCTGAGAACTATATGACCTACCTTTGGCCACACAACTGAAAAATATCAGAGCCAGAACTAAAGCCCAGATCTGCCTTGTCCCAAAATGTCATGTTTACTGCTTACCCATTTTTATCCCACTCCTCAAGGAAAAAAATTATTAAAAACTCTTGAAAATCAATTAATTACCAGCATCTATTAAGCCTTATTATGATTAAAGCATTCATGGAGAAACACAAAAGCATGGAACACATGGATTGTCTATCAAGAATTATAGGATCCTTAAGAAAATAAAACACATACACACACATACCAATCACATGGAATAGAAAGTATGAACACAACAGAGCATATAATAAATGCTACAGGTTCCAAGGTGGAGATCAACATGGTGATCAGATTAAGGAAGGTCACAAAGAAGAGGCAGAGTTTGAACCATAAGGAGGAGGGTTCCAGGTAGCTAAAATCTGGGGTAGAATATTTCTTACAGGTTCTGCTGCTGGTAAAGCTAGGAAGAAATGACTGAAGATGGAAAGTGAATAGAACAGAGATGATGTGGAGGAGGATCTCAGGTGTTTTACTCAGCAAATGGGAAGTGGAAGTAAATGTGCCTACCTTAAAGACGGTTAGAAAAACAGAAGAAGCTGAGGTATGAGAAGCACTTCAGCACAGTAGATGCATGTAATACCATGTCGACAAATCATAGTTCTTCTTATTAACCTTATGATAATGGCAGCCATCTTGTTGGCTTCCAGAATTTCATTAGTGTTATCAGTAAAATGAGAATAGGTACACGCTAGTCAAGAAATACCTAGCAATTCTTGAAGACTCTCCAGTCTTCTGGTAACAAAACGACACATTTGTTTCCCACTAGATATTAACTCCTCAGATCTTGGGGCACTTGGGCTGCAGACTCAGCTGTTAACAGCAATGTGCTGGTCAAACACCACTTTTTGTATCCATGAAATAAAAAAGGTTGGGAAGCACTGTGTGAAGGACCAGAGCAAGAGGGCAAAGTTTTATGCAAGGCTGTTGTGTGTTTATTTGTACATGTTAGGTCTCTGTTAGGTATCTACATTTTTAAGGGAGAAATAAGGATTTATTTAGTACTTTCTTCTTGTCAGGCACATTTAATTTTATCTTTTTTTCACTCCTCATGGTGTGCACAGAAATACCCTAAGAGGCATTCCATGGAGTTACTTGTATCTGAGATCCCCAAGATGTATTTCTCTCTAATTTGAGAAAATTATAGCCTGCAACTATCTTCCCTTTACACTTTCTGCTTTCCTCCTCTTTCTAGTCTGTAGAGCAGAGGTTATTAATCTGGGCTGCACCTTAAAATTATCCAGATGGCTTTTTAAAAGTTCTAGGTGTCACCCCAAAATTTTGATTATAAGGTTTGGGGTTTGGCTTAAACATTAGTGTTTTCCAAAAATCTGCCCACCTCCCAAGTGGTCCAGTGTGCAGTCAGGGTTGAAACCTGTGCAAAAGGACCGAACACCTTCTAACATGTGCACGATCAATTCCTCCAATTTAAAACCACTTTCAGAGGTTGATTATTTGAGACTGGTCAGTACCTGTTTTAGACCCAGAAGAAGTACACTTGAAGAGAGATGCCACTTTGCAATTTAAGGAAGTAGTAGCCACAATTAATTCTCCTGAAAATTTTTGCGAGTGCTCAAATGTAGACTAAAAATCTATAGCTATTTCTCTCCCAACTCCCAACACACACCATTACCAAATGCAAGAGTATGACTCTAAGTAAGAATGCATTGCTTTATAGTTTGCACAAATTGCAATAAATGGCATTTTCCATTATGTGGAGGGTAACAGATTGTTCTGGAATGAATACAAGTCCATAATTCATCCAAGGACTATGCTGATGCTACAAACTAAAGCTCACAATTTACACAGTTAATCCATGGTAGTTTAATGATGAGAATGGAGGATAGTATTCAATTTGGTGAGCATCTATTATTCTAGTTGAAGCATAATTAGCTTAATAGATAGAAAATGAAGCAAGAGAAATGTTTTAAAGGACTTTTGTTCTTTCTCTTACCTTTCTAACCTCTCATTGCATCTCCATGTTGCCCTCCAATATAATCCTTTCCAGCTTCATAGGAAGACTGGGAACAGAAAGAGTTGTTTTAGAGACAAATACTCTGCGATTTCCATTTCTGGGCTGTAATTTAGGGGAACATGCTGGAGACTATTGTATTTGCCACATACCATCAAATAATTAGTTTATCAGAATTGCAGTGGAAGTGAGTGACCAAAACTAACCCTTTCATTAAAAGACAATTCCTACCATACAGGAAAGGCTGCAACACATTTGCTTTAAAAAATATCTGTGACTTCACTGTACTAAAATTTTCTCAATGGCAAGCCCTTCTAACTTTTCTATGTTTAAGATATAGCCAAGCAAGTGACATGGTTCAACTAATATTAAAAGTGAAGATCATTACAAATTAGTTTTATGGAAAGTGCATAATAGAACTAAGTCTACATTCACAAGTCCATGATGCCATATAATTATTTTTCTGAGATTCCACACACAGGCAGAAAAATTAAGCTAAAGCATGCACCTAAAGAGATATTACATAATGACAAAAGTATTAATTAACCAAGAAGACATAATAATTCTAAGCTCACAGACTGAAAATTAGCAAAGACATAGAACTAAACTACACTATCAAACAACTGAATCTATTTTTGTATAGAACTTCATCCGGCATCAGCAGATAATCTACCTTTCATCTGGCATCAGCAGATAATCATCAGCAGATAAAAATTTATCAACAATGAACATTTTATTGAGTTCACATGGAATATTCAACAAGACAAAAATACCTTGGGTAAACTTAAAAGAATTGAGATCAAATAAAGTGTTTCCTTAGGTCATGATCAAATTAAATTAAAAATTAATTACAGAAATATAAGAAGAAAGTCTCTACATACTTAGAAATAAGATTTATAAACAGTCTATGAGTTAAAAAGGAAGTCTAAAGGAAAATTATAAAAATTAGAAAATATTTTGTACTAAACAAAAATTAAAACACAACATATCAAAATTCGTGAGATGTACCTGAAGCATTGCTCAGAAAGAAACTTATAGTATTTAATTCTTGTGTTAGAAAGGAATAAAAATCACAAATAAGTAATTGAAATCAAAACCTTAAAACAAAAGAAAGCAAAGATGAATGAGAGAATTAATAAAAATAACATCATGTCATGGAATTGTAAACAGAAAACCAATAGAGAAAATATATAAAACCAAGAGCTGGTCATTTGAAATGATCAATAAGATTTACAAACCTCTACCAAGATTGATTAGGAAAAAAAAAGAGAAGTCACAAATTACCACTATCAGGAATAACGAAGGAGGCATCACTACAAATAGCATAACCTTTAAAAATAAAATGAGGGCATATTATGAACAACTTTATTTATATAAATGTGTCAATTTATATAAAAAGGATTGGTTCCTCAAAATTCACAAACTATCAAAACACATCAAGTTGCAATAAATAACCTAAATAGTCCTATAGCTATAAATAAAATTGAATTTGTATTTTAAAATTTTAAAAAACTTTCCAAGCCTTGCTTGTTTCACTAATAAATTCTACCAAATTTCAACTCTACAAAAACCATTCCAGAAAAGAAAGGGAACACTATCCAATACATTTATGAGACCATCATTACTCTGATACTAAAACCAAATAAAAACATTGCAAAACAAGTCTACAGATCAATATCCTCCACAGATGGAGATGCAAAAATCTTCAAGAAAATGTTGGTGAATTTATTTTAGTGATATATTGAAAAAATAATACACCATGACCATTTGTGGTTTATCCTGGCAATGCAAGTCTGTTTCTATATTTGAAAATCAATGTCACCTACCATAGTAACTATCAAAAGGGGAAAAGTGAGAAAATTATATAAATTGATGCAGAAAAATTATTTAATAATTTAATATTCATTAATCATAAAACCTCTCAACAAACTAGGAAAACAGAAGGGAGGGGAGTTTTCTCAACTTGATAATAGGATCTATAAGGAATTGATAGTTAACATCTTTCTTTATGTTGAAAGACTGAATATTTTTTCTTACATCAGGAAGAAGACCAGGATTTATACTCATCACTCTTATTCAATACTATCTTAGAAGTCTCAAACAGTGCAATAACACAAGGAAAAGAAATAATGGGATTGGAAAGGAAGAAATAAAACTGTTCCTAGCCACAGATGAGATAAATAACTGATTGTCTAAATAAAAAATCTGAAGGAACCTACAAAAAGTCTTAAAATTAATAAGTGAGATTATCAAGTCACAAGACTGCAAAATCAACACTTAAAAATGAATCCTACTCATGTATTCTGGCAATGTAAAATTAGAAAACAGTTTTTTAAGTTTTGCTTATAATAACTTCGAGAAAATAAAATACTTAGGAATAAACCTAACAAAACACAAACAGGCTCTCTATACTAGAAACTATAAAGTTCTGATTAAATGAATCAGAGCAGACAAAAAAAGAGACATACCATGCTCATGGATTAGAAGACTCAATATAGTAACAATGTCATTTTGCCCATATTAAACTGTAGATTTAACCCGATTCTCATCAAAATCCTTGTAGGATTTTTTTTTCACATGTAGCCAAGCTGACTTCAAAATTTATATAGAAAGACAAAGAAATTAGAATAGCTGGAATAATTTTGGAAAAAAAATTATTCCGTTATACAATTTTAAGATTTATTATAAAGCTACAGTAATTAAAAGTGTATGGCATTGGTGAAAGGATAGAAACATATATTGGTAGAAAGAAAAAGGAGAGTCCATAAATAGACCCATAGAAATATTGCCTGTCTTAACAAAGGTACAAAAACAATTCAGTGGGAGTAAAGGATAGTCTCTTTAACAAATAATTTTGAAACAATCAGATATCTATAAGTAAAAAATAAACTAACATATTATCCAAAAATTACTCAAAAAATTATTTAGATTATAGATCTAAATAAAATAGTTATAAAACTCCCAGGAGAAAACCTTTATAGCCTGGGGCTAGGCAGAGAGTTCTCAAGCATGAGACCAAAAGAACTGTTGAGTGAAGAGAGAGAGAGAGAGAGAGAGAGAGAGAGAGAGAGAGAGAGAGAGAGAGATTGATTGAGAGAGAAATTTGTCTTCGCCAAAATAAAAATATTTTATTTGTGACAACACTTTTAAGAGGATTGAATAAGCAACAGACTGAAAGAAAATATTTGCAAGTCACATATCTGACAAATATATAAAAAAACCTCTCAAAACTTATAAAGAAAACAGACAATTTGGTTTTTAAAATAACAGGCAAAATGAACACACACTTCACCAAGAGGATATAAAAATGCCAAATTATCATACAAAAATATGTTCAACATCATTGACCATTAGGAAAATTCAAACTAAAACCACTATAAAATATCACTATTTATTTTACAATGAATAAAATAAAAAATACTGACAATACCAAGCACTGGTTAGAATACAGAGTAACTGGAGCACTCATATGTTACTGGTGGGAGTGAAAATTTTGCCTTTTGGCAGTTTCTTAGAACATTAATGCACTTATCTTTAGTGTATTACCCTAAAGAAATGAAAACCTATGTCCATACAACAACCCGTACAGAGAAGTTTATAGCAGCATAATCACCAGAAACTGGAAAGAATCCAGATGTCCTTCAACAGGTAAATAAAGTGTTGGTTTATCCATACCACGGAATGGAAAAATAAAAAGAAATGATAGAAGTATCAATAAAAAGGAACAAATATTGTAACATGCAATAACTTGAATCAATTGCAAAGGCATTATGCCTCATGAAAGCAACATGTTTCAAGATTACTTACTGTAAAATTTTATTGTATGTCATTTTCAAAAAGACAAAAACTTTAAAGATAGAGAACAGATTGATGGTTGCCAGGGGTTACAGTTCGGAGGAAGATATCATTTTATAAAGATAGCACAAAAGAATTGTTTGGGTTAATGGAACTCTATCCTAATTCTGGCAATGGTTGCATGAATCTATAAAAGTGTTCAAACTTATAGAATTGTACATTTTTTAAAAAAAAAGTAAATTTACCATACTAACTTAAAATTAATTTAAAAGCAAGTACCTGTGAATGTCAATGTATATATTTAATGACAAGAATGGAATGTTTTAAGATTCCCTCTTTGAAAGACAGAATAAGGAAATAAATGGAAGGACTACAATTGTGTTGCTGTCTCCCACTAAAGCTTGAACTTCATAAACCATCAAGTTTTCTAACTCCTTGCTAAAAGTCAAGTTTAGCTACAGAGAAAAGAGGCTATGGGGTAGACTTTGCTTTTTGGTGTAAAGTCCCAAATGGTCTAAATGCAGAGTTGCTAGGAGTGTGCAGGTTTAGGTAAACAGAGGTTGCATAGATGCTGGCACAGTCAAAAACTGCAAAGATCTAGAAGAGGTTGACACAAACTTCTACCAGTCACTCATGACTAGGTCTAAATCAGATTATGATGTGTTTCTTTGGGGGCAATTGAAGAAGTAAGAGTTAGAAAAATGGGAAAAAACAGGGAAAGATATTTTTGAAGCTTTGAGTACAGTTTTAAGAAAGCAGCGCTGAGTGGAATTCTGCAGCCAAAATAATATAGATAGACAGACACCTAGTATGAAGGGAAAATGAGCAGAAGTTTTGAATAAACACTTCACAAAAAATCTTGAATGGCTAGTAAATATATGAAAGAGTCCTCAATCTCATCAGACATCAGGGAAATGCAAATAAAAATTACCAAGAGGTACCATACACACTCCCAGAATTTCTAAAATGAAAAACAGCAAACTTCGAGTGTTGGCAAAGAGGTAGAAGATAACCAGAATTCTCAAAACTTCTAGTGGGCAATAGGTATTGGTATAACCACTTTGGGAAATTTTTTGACACTACTGACTAAAGTTGAAACATGCATATCCTATGACATGGCAATCTTCTTCCTGGGGAAATATACGCAACAGTCATGTGTTTGCATGTTCACCAAAATACATGACCCCAAATGTCCACAGCTCCTCTCCCATAATAGCCCTCTATGTTTCCTAGTGCTGCTATAGCAAATTATTATAAACTTCATGGGTTAAAACAACATCAATGCACAGTCTTACAGCTCTGTAGATCAGAAGTCCAAATGGGTCTTAATAGCTAAAAATCAAGGCGTCAGCACAGCTACACTTTCTCTGGAGAAGCTAAGTGTGAATCAGTTTCTTTTTCTATTTCAGCTTAACTGCCATCCTTAGATTGCATCTTTAAAACGCATCTTCAAAATGCATCACTCCAACCTCCGCTTCCATTATCACATCTGCTCCCAGACTTTGACTGTCCTGCCTCCCTTGCAATTACATCAGGCCTACCTTGAAAATCCAGAAAAACCTCCCCATCTCAAGATTCTTTAATGTAATCACATCTGCAAAGTTCCTTTTGCCACATAAGGTAGCATATTCATGGGGATTAAGATGTGGACATCTTTGGGGAACCATTATTCTATCGACTACAAACCACAAGCAAGAAAGTACTCAATTTTCCATCAACAAAAGAATGGGTAATTGGGATGTATTCATATGCTGGAACACTATGCAACAATGAGAAATGAAAGATAATGTGTAACTATGTGTATAAAGTACAGAAAGTGGCAAAATAAATCTATGCTAGAAGTCAGGATAGTGGTTACCTTGGATGTAGAAGGACTTTGGGGCATGCTGATGTCTTGATCATGTCTTGATCTGGGAACTGATTCGTAGATATGTTAGTCTATGAAAAATCCATCAGACTATACCCTGAGGGCATGTGTGTACTTTTCTGTGTGTATATTTTATTTACTGCAATAAAAATATATAACATTTTTTTGACAAAAGAGGAAGAAAAGTCTTGTGTGCATAAGGAGTCCCCAAGCTGCTGTAACTCGATATAGTGGAAAAAATTGAAGTTTTGGAATCAGATAGGCAGGACCTAGAATTATTGCTCTTTTACTCGTTCTATGTTTTTGTACAAATCATTTAATCTTTTTGGTCCTTGCTTTACTTCCCTGGTAGCTTTCCTTACCTTGTTGGATAAGTAAACAAATGGAACATAATAAGGACTGAGTAAATACTACTTCCCTCTCAGTTTTGCCCTTAAGTCTATCTTTCAAGAGATAAAATATGCAACAGAAAAAGGAAGGAAGGAAGGAAGGAAGGAAGGAAGGAAGGAAGGAAGGAAGGAAGGAAGGAAGGAAGGAAGGAAGGAAGGAAGGAAGGAAGGAAGGAAGGAAGGAGGGAGGGAGGGAGGGAAGGAAGGAAGGGAGGAAGGAAGGAAGGAAGGAGAGAAGAAAGGGAGGAAGGAAGGAAGGAAGGAGAGAAGGAAGGGAAGAAGGAGAGAAGGGGAGAAGGGAAGAGAAAAAAAGAGGAGGGGAAGAGGGAGGGAAGGAGGAAGAGAGAGAAGAAAAGAAGAATGAATGAAAGAAAAAAAGAAAAGAAGAGAAAGAAAAGAAACAACCATCTCAGAAGCTGGGTTGCTTTTTCTTGTTTGTTTTTTTGGGTTGTTTGTACATTTTCAGTGCTATGTTTAAAAATATTTGCCAGGAATTGTATGAGAAGTTGCTCCACACCCTATAAAATTAGTAATAAAGTAGTTCTCCATTTCTTTATAAACACTGTTTATTTCTTTATAAAATTGTCAGTTTCATTGTGAAAATTCTTTTTCTAAGGTGAGTCCCTTGAGATCATGAAAGATCATATATCACTTACACTAGCTGTAACATCTGCAAGAAAAATTGAGGGGGCAGAGTGGAAATACAGCCATTCCAGACTTCTACCTAGCAGACATAATTTTGAGCACGACACATCTATCCTTGTGACTAGAAGGAATAGCTAGACATCAAACCTACACTTCAATAGGCATACCTGGTCTTCATAGCCCTGCAATCAGGCAGAAGAAACAAAGATGAAAATAAACATAAGTAAAAAGTGGGTTTCCCTTGACATATGGTAGATTTGAGATCAAGACTGAGATCTGGAGCTTCAGAGACCATTTGAAGAGTTTTGAGTTCTTGGAATTACTGTATTTGGTAAAGGTCACTAAGACCCACACACAATCTGGTTTACAATCCTCTTCCCAAGGGGTTTTAAGTAATGGTTTACATTTCCCATCCCCAGCCAGAACCTTTTGTTTGCAACACTTGTCTTTATTTGCATTTCCTCACCCCCATTTTTATTGCCACTGATATTATTTCAACATCATTTAATTTTGATCCAGCCTTGACCAACTTTTCCAGTCCTGTCTTGCACCATCCCCTCTTCTGACTCTGTTTCCCAATTTTTTCCATTTTCTCTCTCCCTAAATGCCTCTCCTCTCCCACTCCTCCACACTGGGCTTACTCCCTCCCACTGAGATATCTGCCCTGATCCTTGAATCTGTATAATTTCATCACACCTTCGGGAAACCTGAATCACTGCATTGATCACACATAAACTGTTTATCTGTCTCATGCCCTAGATTGTGCACTGCTTCAGAACAAGAGCTATGTTATTTACTCCTGCCTTCCCAGCGTTTAAAAAGTGTTCCGTAAATGCTTGCTGAATGAATGAATATTTATCTGGTGGCCATCTGCTAGAGTCATCAGTTGAAGTCCTCATGGGTTATTTTTGGTTTTGTTTTGTTGTGTTGTGTGTCTTTATATTGACAGTCTCGTTACAAGTGTCATCCAATTTTAATTTTCAACATAATGGGGACTTATTTGCTGTCCAAAGAACTACTACCAATAACTGTTATTAGCCCTTTGCTCTTTCTTCTTTCATCCCTCAATCAGAGCACCTCCCTTATTTTTTAATGATCTCCGTAATGTATTTAGACCCCAACTTACCTATTAAATCAGTGATTTTAAATCAAGTATAGGAAAGAAATGCTTATAAGACCTTCAATTAACTTGTGAAGTAATACTGCCTTATTCTTACCTTGGTGTCTAACAAAAATGGCTTCCCCACAGACCTGAGTGATTATCCTATTCTGTGTGTACAGGGATTTTTAATAGAAGAAAGAGATATAAATTGTAGCCAGCCATTATGCATAGATATACTTTTCACTTTGTAGTGGTGGTTGTCATTCTTCTTTTCTTCATTTCCAATTAGAGTAAAAATCTAAATTTAAAAAATGTAGGCCATTCTCTTTAACAATATATAAACTCAATGGAATTCCATAGAAAAGATAAGCTGAAATTTGGAAATATAAGTAAATGAGATGTCTCCCCCCAACAGCAGCTGCTGTAAACTGCAGAAAGGTGTAAAACAGAACTATAAAAGGCAGCATGAAAGCAATGAACACTTTTTTAATTTTTTTTTAAATTAAGTTTATTGGGATAACATTGGTTAATACAATTATATAATTTTCAGGTGCACAATATAATTTGACATCTGTATATGCTATTGTGTGTTTACCACCCAAAGTCCATTTTCCTTCAGCTATCATATATATGATCCCCTTTACCCACTTTACCTAACTCTCCCTATATTTGACCCTCTTTAACTGTCTACCTACCCCCACCTTCCCCTCCTCCTACCCTCTGCTAACCATTAGCCTATAAGTCCATGTCCATAAGTCTCTGTTTGTCCTGTTCATTTTTTGCTTTTACATCCCACATGTAAGTGATATCATGTGATTTTTAACTTTTTCTGTCTGGCTTATTTCGCTTAGCATGATTATCTCGAGGTCCATTCATGTTGTTGCAAATGGCAGTATTTCATCTCTTCTCATGGCTGAGTAATATTCCATTGTATATATGTACCACACCTTCTTTAGCCAATCATAGGATAGTTCAGTTGCTTCCATGTCCCAGCCACTGTGAATAATGCTGCTATGAACATCAGTGTGCAAATATCTTTTCAAATATGGGGTTTTAAGTCTTTGAGGTAAATACCCAGTAGAGGGGTTGCTGGATCATATGGTAGATCAGTTCTTAGTTTTTTTGAGGAAACTCCATACTGTTTTCTATAGTGGCTGCACCAATTTGCAGAGAAAGGAACCCCCATACACTGCTGGCGGGACTGCAGTGGTCACTTGTTTCCAGAAACAGTAGAGCAGTGATAAGGCTGGTCTTACTCACATTGGGCTTGAACCCAGGCAGTCTGCTTCTGAAGCTCCTGCTGCCTCTCAGGAAAACAAGAGAAGAGCAAATGATCATTGCAAAGAGCCCAAAGGAACAGAATACAGGCTGCCCTTTTCAGAAATTAGGCAATTACAGAAAGGAAGAAAGCTAGGGAAGTCACATGAAAGAAAATCAGGGTCAAGGAAAAGTAGGTCCATATTTTTAGAGAAGGAGAGTTTTAGCATGATTTTAGCTCCACAGGAAAGAGCTAAGGAGGAGGAGAGATTAAAGGTTTAAGGGGGGGTATGGCAGGTGGCAGAAAGTCCCCTGCCTCCCATCCTCACAAGAAAGCTGTAATGCATGGAATCCAGAAGAGGGACAGACTGACTCAACTTTTCAAGGTGATCAGACCCTGAAACAGAAAAAAAAAAGAATGAGCAGAAAATGGGTGAAGATAAAAATAAATTTGAGTCAGCAAGAAGAGAGGTTGAGAGTTCACCGTATATGGCTTCAAGGATCTCTGTGAAATAGGAGGTAATTTCATCTGATGAGAGAAAAGAAAGTAGAAGGCTGGTGTTTTCACAGTGCGAAGAGAGCTTAGAACACCTGATCTGAGGAACAAGGTGCAAAGGTGAGAGAGATAGTGTGAGGCTTGCTGAAATTCGCTGAAGACTGCAATTTCGGAGCAGTTTTATTTGTGCTTTGGTGAGCAAGGCCCTGAGAAAAAGGAGTTTGGGACTTGACACTTTATTCTTTTACATAATTACTGCTTGATACATGGGAGTTTATTGATGCTCTCTTGCTTCATTTCCCCTATAAAACACATTAATAATTCTTGCCCCCTTTCTACCCCATAGGACTTTAACAAGCATTAATTAATATCTTCAGTGTCCCAAGTTCCTTGGGAAAGAATTGTATAAGGACTTTTTCATCACTTTTATTATTCTTGCAATTGTATTAACTCACCCTCTGTTTAGAATGAGTTGAAATACAGTCTTAACAACTTCCTTCACTTGATTCCAAAATGTGTTTGCTAAGTGTACTTGAAATCAGCCATTGAGAGATCAGATGCAAAAAAAAACAAAATATAGAATGTTGTCCAGGTGCTATTAAAACAAAAAAAAACATTATTCAAATTTAAACTGCAAATAAAATTCATAAACTTTTTAGAACTCATTAATCTAGCTAATCATTTAGGGAACTCAAGCCAATGATTTCAAACTCATCCCTCCCTCGAAATGCCAACAACCAAGTGAGAAAAACCGTAGCTCCTAGTAAAAACAATGCAATAGTAATACCTTAATGCTTCATAGATCAACATGTTAATGCTAAGGCATCTATTATTCTACACAATTTTTTCTGCCTTTATTTTTAACAGAACCCAATCCTTCTCTATCTTTCTTCATTTTGTTATTCAACAAATATATGTTGATCATCTAAATGAGCAGGCAGTGTGTTAGGCTTGAAACTATGCTATCCACCTTGCCACACACACCTCTTCCCTTTGGAATATAGTTCTTCCATTATCTAAGATGCTAAAATACCTTCATTTATTTTTTATTGGAGCATAATTCTATACAATTGTCACATTGGCTGGGTTGAGATTATCAGTATTAAGACATGAAGAATATTAAGCAATATTTTTGCAATCAAGAATTTGCTGATCTTTAGCCAAATGACTGCTTTCAAGCATTAATTACCCCATGGGTACCACAAGCCATAAAATCGCTTGTATAAAACCATTGGAACCCCATTTAAGGCTAAAGGTTACTTTTGCAAATTCACTTTTGATATCAGCAGCTCCTTGTCATAGGATGTGGTTGCTATGGTGATGTAGGAGCAGTGAAAATTCTTTACATAAGCTTTGGTCAAAGTTTGCTCCTTTGAACTTGAGACACTACATGGTCTAGCTGATTCCCATGATAAAGGGTTTTTTGAAGTCAGTAGAGTTTCTTTAGATTCTGTAAGACAGACTTATCTTTTATTCTTCCATATTATCTGAAGACTCTAGTGAGGCTACAGTCAGTAGAGATTGGGGCAGGAGGAGGGAGAAAAGGAACTCCTAGTGCAAAAAACAAAAATTTCTCAAAGCTGTCAATACAATATTTCTAGTCCACAGATTTAACATGGTTATTAATTAGGTTTTGTGGGTTGGGGATTGCCTGGAACCCCCAAAACAATGTGGAGAGAGCTCAAGATTCATGTGGCCATTCCACAATGAGAAATATCTAGAAGGTTGCAGGAGTGGCTGTGTGGCATGCTCACAATTCTTTTGACAAGTCCTCAAATTTGTATCATCTAAAACTATCAAATACCCAATATTCCCTCTGTGTCAATATTTGAAACTTTGTGTTGTTATGTTTGGGACTAATTCTACAATTACTTTACTCCTGATGATGCTAGCCTTCGCATTTCAATGTCCAAATCAATCATTAAAAATATTATAATTATATACATACATATCTGTAAATATATGTGATCTTAATTTCCTAGGGCTGTTGTAATCAATTTTATCTTTTTGGAAGACGCAAGTCAATCTGGAACATAAATATGTACACACTAACATATATGCTTTCTAGGAATTTTGCAACATGATAAGTGCTGAGAATCTCAATTAACTTTTTTTCTAAATGACAAAGCAATTTTCTCCAAATAATATGTTAAATAAATCATTTTTCCCACAATCATCAGAGTTATCTGCTTTATCACATATTAAGTTTTCATAATATTTCATAGTCTGGATTTGAACATTCCATTATAATCCATTCTTCTGTCTACCTGTCCAAATAACATATTGTTTTACTTAATAAAGTTTTATAATACATTTTGTTATCTTTCAGAATACATACCTATCACAGTCTCATTTTTCAAAATTGCCTCAATTAATCTTACCTGTTTATTTTTCCAAGAAATTTCAGAGACATTATTTAAAATTCATTCAAAAAATTGAATTATATTAAAATTGCATTCAACTAATAATCTAGGAAAAGTATAAATTCTTAATATGAAAATTCTGCCTATGCACATAGGGCTGGGTATATGGGTCCAAGCTTTAGACACTAGAAACATACTTTCCATTCGCTGCACCAGACTCTCATTGGATAACAGGTGCCACTGACAACTCCTGTCTGCAGTTCACCAAGGCTCCAGGTAGCCTAGGACAAACCCTTCATCCTTGGCCTTTGTGGAAGGATTCCCACCAACAGGATACCAGTGTTCCCTTCCTCCACATCCTTGCCAACTTTTTATGTTTTACCTTTTTAATAATAGTTATTCTAATGGGTCTGAAATGATAGCTCATTGTGATTTTGATTTACTTTACCTGCTGACTAGTGATGTTGAGCATCTTTCATATACTTGTTAAACCATTTGTATGGTTTTTTTGGAGAAATGTTTATTCAAGTCCTTTGCTTGTTTTTTAAATAGATGGTTTGGTTATTTGCTATTGATTTGTAGGAATTCCTTATGTATTTTGTGTATTAATTCCTTATCTGATACATGGTTAGTGAATATCTTCTCCCTTTTTAAAGGTTGTTCATTTTGTTGATTGTTTCCTTTGCTGCACAGAAGCTTTTTAGTCCCACTTATTTATTTTTGCTTTTGTAGCCTGTGTTTTGGTGTCATATCTGAAAATCATTGCCAAAATCTATGTCAGGGAGATTTTTTTCCCCAGAGTTTACACTTTCATATCTTACATTTAAGCTTTTAATATATTTGCAGTTGATTTTTGTTTATGGTATGAGATAAGGGTCCAATTCTATTCTTTTGCATGAGGGTATTTACTTTTCCCAACACCATTTATTGAAGAGACTGTCCTTTCTTTATAGTATAGTCTTGCAGCCCTTGTTGAAGATCAGTATACAGTGTATGTGTGTGGGTTTATTTCTGCACTTGTTATTCTGTTCCATTGGTCTATATGTCTGTTTTTATACTAGTAACATACCGTTTTGATTACTATAGTTTTATAACATAGTTTGAAATTAGGAAGTTTGATGCCTCTATCTTTGTTTCTGCTAAAAAGTTCTTTGACTATGCAAGGTCTTTTGTGGTTCTACATAAGTTCTAGTATTTTGTTTCTAATTCTGTCACTTCTTCCTTTCTGCCACTTCTGCCTTCACTTCTTCCTTCCTGCCACTGCTTTAAAAAAATAGGAATAGAAAAAGAAAGAAATTACTATCCTATTAGCTTCCAAACCACTTTACCCTTTCAAAGTCAGTTTTCTTACCCCAGAGTAACACTACATGGACCTAACAAGATGTTTAATCATTTTTCAGACTTTGCAACATCCTGCTTTGTTGCAAAAGGACCAAGACTACAGGTTCTCTTGCTTATAGACTAAGTTGGGAAGCCTATTTTTCTTTTCCATATCTTTATTCTGCCTTCTCCTTTTCCTTTGTTCTTTAGATTTAGAGTTTTGTGATGCTTAGTGAACAATACCCTTTCCAGCAGCCATAAAACAAGAAAAATTCAGTTAGGATTATAATCACACTTTCAATTATTTACATGTTAGAAAATATTGCCATTGGGTTCTCAGAGTTATTTACTCTGGTGTTTTCTTCTATTTCAAAGTGCTAAAATATTAGCTCTATTCATTACAAACTGATTGTTTCTCATACGATTATTCCCCCTTCCCTCACTCTGTCTAAAATCCAATTTACAGCCTGCTAAAGGCCTCATATGTTTTTTTATGGATTATTTCCTGGGGTCACATTAATCTGGCTCCTTGTTACTTCACACAAATTTCACTTTACTATAGTAATGTAACGAGATTCAATCTTTGGGGAATTAATCCATAGAGACCTCTTAATTAGGCAAAGCCAGAATGAAATGTGTCTACTTTTTTTAAGTCTCCCAAGCACAATGGAGAAGGAAGCAGTATCCTACCCATCTGTGCAGTGTAACCAAGTCTTGGAAGAGAGCAGGGCAGAGGAGGGTGACAGAAGCAAGCAGAGATGGGCATGAGAGCCGTGGAGGCTGGGTACTGCACCAGGCTCAGCGCCTCCCTCTGCCTTCAGGATGCCAGGACCAGGACCATCACACATGCAATTCCAGTGGAAGAGGTGGAGAGAGAGCTAAACCAGCAGCAAAGCAGGCAGGTGGGAGGAGAATGGTTTCTTTGCTTTTACTGAGCATATGTGACACACAGGACATGACTCTTCTCCCCTAGCCTGCTCGCTCCCTGAGCTCACTTCTTACACCCTTTACTGATACTGTTGTTTTCCGTGGAAGTCCTAGCAATGAGAAGGCTTAAAGTAAGATTCTGTCCCCCTTTTCACTTGAGTAAGTGATCTAGGGTTGTTGTAGTTCCTTTTATAAGAAGCAAAAGAAACAAAGTTTTATAAAGAGGTAAAGTGAAAAACATTTAAGAGAAAAATAAGCAGTCCTCTCAAGTTGTAAACTAAAGATAAGAATAATTTGCAATTATAATTTTTATGAAGAATTGATACAGAAAATAGAAAAAAACAATTAAAGAGAATAGATGTTAAGAGAACATAAATTTCATTTTTTTACAGCCAAGTAATATTTTATTGTGTATATGTACCACTCCTTCTTTATCCAATCATCTATTGATGAACCCTAAGGTTGCTTCCATATCCTGGCTATTGCAAATAGCACTGCAGATGACATAAAAATGCATAGATCTTTTCAAATTAGTGTTTTGGATTTCTTCAGATAAATATCCAGAAGTGGAATTGCTGGTCATAAAGAGTTCTATTGCTAATTTTTTTGAGGAGCCTCCATACTGTTTTCCATAGCGGTGGCACAAATTTGCAATTCCCACCAACACTGCACAAGGGTTCCCTTTTCTCCACATTTTCACCAATACTTGTTTTTTTAATTTATTGATGATATCCATTCTGACATGTGTGAGATGATATTTCATTGAGGTTTTAATTTGCATTTCTCTGATAATTAGTGACGTTGAGCATCTTTTCATATGTCTGTTGACCATCTGTATGTCCTCTTTATAAAACTGTTTATTCAGGTCCTCTGCCTTTTTTTTAATTAGATTGTTTGGAAGTTTTTTGGTGTTGAGTTTTATGAGTTCTTCAAAAATTTTGGATATTAACTCCTTATTGGATGTATCATTGGTGAATATCTACTCCTATTCAGTAGGTTGTCTTTTTGTTTTGTTGATGATTTCCTTTTTCTGTGCAAAAACTTTGTAGTTTGATGTAGTCACATTTTTTTATTTCCTTTGTTTCCCTTGCCCATGGAGATATATCACAAAATATACATAGATATTACTAAGAGCAATGTCAGAGAGTTTACTACCTGTTTTCTTCTAGGAGATTTGTGGTTTGAGGTCTACATTTAAGTCTTTAATCCATTTTGAGTTTATTCTTGTGTGTAGTGTAAGAAGGTGATCTTTCTTTCTTTTTTGCATGTTTATCAGTCCATTTCTATCAATATCATTTATTGAATAGATTGTCATCCCATTGTATATTCTTGCCTTTTTTGTCATAGATTAATTGACCACATAGATGTGAGTTTATTTCTGGGGTGTCTACTCTGTTCCAGTGATCTCTGTGTTTGTTCTTATTCCAGTACCATGCTGTTTTGATTACTATAGCCTTGTAATACAGTTTGATATCAGGTAGTGTGACACCTCCAACTTTGTTCTTCTTTCTCGAGATTGCTGTGGCTATTAGGGATCTTTTGTGGTTCCATATTTTAGGATTGTTTGTTCTAGTTCTGTGAAAAATGCCATTGGTATTTTGATAGGTTGCTTTGTATTAACATTTTAACAATATTAATTTTTCCTATCCATGAGCATAGTATATGTTTCTATTTATTTGTATTTCTTCAATTTCTTCACTGTCAATTTTTTGAGTTCAGGTCTTTTACCTTTTTGCTTAAATTTAAGAATAACTCACTTTTTTACACAGCACTTTTATATGTACTATGTTACTGAACTTTCACATCAATCAGGTGAGATGAGCATTTTTCCTGACTCACAGATAAGGAAACTGAGGCTATGGAGGTTATGTGACCACTGGTAATTGGTAGCCCTGAAACAAGAACTACTATGCTTCTCAGTACTTTTCTATCTTCTCTCTTCCTAATTACCTTCCTGACCAAATGTAAAGGCTCCCATCTAAGGAAGATCTGCATTTTTCCTGCAGTGTCAAAGATAGTAGGGGCAGAGAATACAAAGTCTGTCTATTCAGGGACAAAGTATTAGCAAACTCCCTTGGCCAAGGTATGAATGTCACATGCTCTAGTATCCTTTATCAGTAATAGAGCTGACATAATCCATTGGTCGTCAACTATTTTACTACTGAATCTAACTCTCCAAATGAAAGAACAAGAAAGGTATGTTATGAACTGACATCTTCTTACTCTTCCCAACACTCCCCCGCCCCACCAAAAAAATATATATATATCAATGAAAATAAGTCATGTCTAGGTAACTGTACTAAGTTATATAGATGAAGAGAATTGCAAGTTGCCCACTCTTGACATTGATATAAAACTAGCATACAAACTGAGAAGATTGCACTACTCCATTTGTTATTTCAGAAGATAATTTTATTTTGCAAAGGTATTAAAATGGAAAAAGATGATTTCTGGAATTACAGAAGTGATTGTTAAATTATGAGTTATAAATATAATCAATCTATCAAGAGGTCAAATCACTGTGCAACAAAAAAAGAAGTAACTGACCCTATTATGATAGTAAATTAAAAACAGTCATAATGATGATAATGTTCATACATAGCAAAATTGAGGGCAGCTTTGAGCAATGCTAATGCAATGACTTGTTCTGTGCCAATAAATCCACTAACATCCCTCAGATAAGATTTAGACCAGTACTTGAACTGTGAAACTATATTTGTTCTCAGTTCATCCATCAGTTCTTCCCCCAAAGACTTCAATAATAGATCCTTCATTAATCACTTTTTAATATATTGGATGCATTACATGATATATTTTCATCTCCCTTTCACTGGGTTGCCAATATACTCTCAGAACCAAATTAATTAAAAGAAATCGAGTTCCGTGATTAGGCATTGTTCCTGTCATTTGCCCTTGAGTGGTAAGATCATGGAAAGAAAAATCAATAATTGATGCATTTTTTTGTAGCTCTGGGTATCTCAAATTAAAACAAAAACCTCTGTAAGTAGACTTCAAGGCAGAAAATTCTTTCTTTCATCTGAAAGGAGATCCCCATTAGCTAGAAAGAGAGCACTGGAATTTGGGCGTGACCAATTGTCCCATAAATCTGTCCAAACTACAGTGTGATCTACAAGTTTCAATCTGGAGCCTCTGGGACAGAGCAAAAGCAATAAAAAATTAAAAATAGTGTCTACTCATGAAAAAAGAATTATAAATGGTATATGTTTGGGGGGGCGGGGAAACAGCCTCACTAGTAGTCAAAGAAATAAAAATCAAAACAAAATTTAATGTATAATTATTCTAATTTCACACATGGCAATGGATACAGTTTGCCAAAGAAGCCAGAGGAAGATTCAGTATTAGAACAAGAGCCCTCAGCTGAGCTGATCATGGATAAAGAGTTAAAAAGGTGAACCGAATCAGAATCTAGGGAGAAAATCTAAATTTAAATTCCCAGAGAAAAATACAGAGAAGTGGCAAATTCTGGCAGGGCCAGAGGTGGAGATCAGCGGCAGAACTCAGAGCCAGGAGTTTGTATAAAAGCAGTTCTGGTAAAAAATAAGCCTCAAAGGTTAGTGAACACAGTTCTGTTTTCAGGCAAGAAGGGGTAACAGGAACTGGATTTAACTTCTCCCCTTAGACAATTTTAAAAATGGATAAAATACATAAACAACACTTTTCAGAAATGGGGAACTGGCATTATAGGATAGTCATGCCTGAGAGAGGGAACTAAACAAGATGAGCCCTACAGGTGGCCCAGCTTAATACACGGGGAGCTTTTCTAGATAGCAGCATATCAAGTGAGACCCAAGCAGAGCTTTGTAGTCTCTACAAGTTGAGGAGATAGAGTTCTGGATTCAGAGAGTTCAAGCTGGATACAATTCTGAGCAAAGAATACTAAAGAAAACAGAACTTCACTGAAAGGTTCTGGACATTTGCACAGGGTTACCCTGGAGTCTTTTCTTAACTATTGATTAACACATACAAGTAAGAGAACTACAAAGACCAAAGAAATAACCATCGGAAAGGAGCAGACAAAACAATTTTCAGGGAAATTACAGGGTGAAGAAGAGTGGCTACCCTCACCAGCCAGAGTAGAAAGAACTCTTAACACACAAAGCATTGAATAGAGTCCTCAGAAAAATATTGCTTGAGAAATAAGACCAAATTAATACTAAACTAAAGGCCACTCTAGACTTCCCTTAAGAAAACTGTCAACGAATAACTGTGTCCTAGAAAAAAAGCCCAACATTATTTAAAGGAATAAAAAACTCACCAACCAACCAATCCAGCAAAAATATGACCTATATACAGAGAAATGTCAATCAATAAAAGTAGACCCAGAAATGAAACAAATGACGGAATTAGTAGACAAGGTAGACAAGCTGGTAAGTGGATGCTAACCAGCTATCACAAATATACTTCATTGTTTTAAACCACTGAGTCTGCAGTAACTGGTTTTAGCAGCAATAGAAAACTGAACAGCAGGGCTGAAGGTAGGGACATCACTCTGGCTGCAGTGCAGAGAACTGCCCAGGAAAGATAAAGGGGTAGAACCAAAGGGCAGGCAGCAGCCACAACTGCCTTGGCATTTTCTGTGCCCAGGGTTCAGCTCTTGAATTTAGTCCTTATTTTAAAAGAGTTATACTAACATCCTTTACTTAGGCCCATCATAAAAAGAGAAATTTTCACCATCCTTGTACACTTCAAAGCACAGAACATGCTTATAAAAGCATAAAATAGAAGGTGGAGCAGTGTGGCGAAATTCCAGTGAGAAAAGAGGCCATGCAGGCTGATTGAATAGAAAGTGATCATAAGAATAATCACTCTAGTTAGGATCGCATCAAAACCAACCTTAATAACACTAGTTAAAAATCCTTAGAGAGGATTTATGCCTGGGCAGAAATATCAAATCACTTCCCACTGAAGGATCCTCAGTGCTTTCCACTGAGCACTCTTCTAGGGGTGGCACAGGGTGAGGCATGTGAGGCAGGCATTCATCACTAGAGTAGGGCTGTCATCTACAGAAACTCCTTTGCTCAGCCAGGAGGATTGTCAAGACCACCACTTGAGTCCCAGCCTCCTAGACCCACGTTTCCAGAGCCCTGAAGTCACTCTTAATAATCTGGGTGAGATCAGTCAATAGCCTTCATACCCACATGGATGAAACATTACAGTCACTTTCAGCATCTGGCCCACATCTGGGCCCCCTCAGGAAGGCACTGCTGATCACCAGAATTCTTTTCTTCTTGGAGCAGCCTTCTCAAGCCCATAAATTTTCAATGTCTTCAGTTCTTACTCTTCTTTTGTGAAAACAGATTTCTCTTCTGTGGAAGCAAGATATTGAGGAGATTCACAAAAGAAATTCTTCCTCCTCTTTATACAGGGCATAAAGGACATAACCAACACAGTGGGAGACCTGGGCTTATACCACAGAGAGTCCATCTGTGCCTCTTCTCAGAGAAAGTGAGGTCATAGAGAACAAAAAAATGCTAGCAGTTGTTGAGCACTTACTATGTGCCAAGCACTGTGTGGCACATGCTACCTATCGTACCATATTCAATCCTAACAATACCACTTTGGAGGAGGTATTATTATTCTCACTTTAAAGATGAAGGAATTAAGACTTGAAGAGCTTAGATAACTGGCCAAAGTTCTCACAGCTAATATGTAAGAGTCAGGATTCAACTCTAGGTCTGTCTGACTCCACTGATCTGAAGCACTCTAATGGATAATGAAGAGACTCCTGGGTCTCTTGACATCTTTCTCTGTTCTATTCAAACACTTAAATGTAAGGGCAAACCATGTACAGCCTGCAGTAGAACTCAGATGCCCTAAATGACAACTGCAGCCTCCAATGTTCTCATCCAGAAAAGTATTTGGCATATATTTCCTACCTGAAGCTATGAGTTACAATAAGAGCAAGTTATCTAGAAATAAAGAAGAACCCAGATTTGGTTGGAGAGGTTCATTTTTAATGGCACTGACACATTTGTATTTCTATCAGCCTGGCCATTTCCTCTCAGCTATCCACACCTGCTGTGAGCCCAACCTTATGATCTGTGCAGCTTGTGAGCCATCCCTTTTAAGTCACTTCTAGAGATGGAAATCCACCCAGGTCACTGTCAGTAATCTAAGCACCCATCCTGCTAGCAGTACGGATAGCATACCAGTTAAGAACAAGTGACGTGGTGAAGAATAGACTTGAGTTCAGAGCCCAGCTATACCAGAACTAGCCATACACCTGTGGGCAAGTCACAGCTGATACCTCACATCTCAGTTTTCCCATTTGTGAGATGAGGAGAGCAAAACTTCACAGGCTTGTAATGAGGACAATGAGGGAATGTGTGTAAATCTCTTAGCACAGTGGCACATAGCACGCAGTCAACAAATGTTAGCTATTAGTGTTATTACCACATAGCTCAGGACACGAGTGGCGATTAAAACCAAGGACAAACGACGCAGACCAGCGCAATGAGCCTTTGACTCTCTACGAACCTCCAGAGAGATCTGACTAATGTGTGTGCCTTGGAACTCAGCTGAAGCACAGAGAGGAAAAGCCATCGTCAGCACCTCTGAAATGTTTCCATGTGTCCCCTCATGCTGTGCCCCTGCCTGCCATGGCATGTCACACTAGCCTCCTCTCCCACCCTTGTTACCCTATTCCATTCCAGTGGTTTCTCCAATAGAACTCTATCGAGATGGCCCATAAAGATAATTCACTAGGGTGAGGAAAGAAAATATTAGGACTTCCATACATATATTAAAGTTTTTAAACTTACATGTGATATATTTAAAAAATAAAGATAGTCTACTATATTAATATTTGTATTGAATCTAAAAATACACAAAGGATACACACTCAAATTTTTTTAGCTAAGGAAATAAAATCTTTTTTAAAATCCAAGATTAGAGTTCTATCCAGCTCTTAAAAGAATATAAAGTTATAAGCATAAGTGCCTCCCAGGGCTGCGTGGGTAGATGAACACAGGGGCTGAAGAGAAGGGTGGAGAAAGTGAACAACTAGAGAGATTGTGTCCTGCCTCTGTGTTTTCAAAATCAAAACCAGTGAACATCTGTAATTACTATTTGTATGACGTTTGCTGAGCAAGTCAAGGTGGCAGGCCTTATTCAATCCACAAAGGCCAGGTGAGTAAACTCCACCTTAGTGCTATCAGCTCATCATTCTCCTATCCCTACTGGTCTTTATTTCTTTATTAAAATTATTGGGGTGACATTAAGAAAATCAGATAACTTTCAAGCCTATTGGTCCTTTAGGAGTCGCACAGAACCCTAACACATTACTGAGGCAGCTTAGGTAGATGCTGGACCGGGGGTCACAATACATGGATTCAAATCCAGGTTCTACTCTCTACTCAAGTGACATGTCATTAGGTAAGTCTTTTAACTCTGAGATTCAGTCTCCTCATCTCCTTTGGAATAATAATACAGACCTCAAAGGACTGTTATGACCTCTAAGTGAAATGATGTATGTCCAAGTGTTTCAGTAACTTTAGTGACAGTTGACTCTAAATCGTCCATCTCCATGGCAACTTTGCTGAGAATAGCGATGATTTACGGGTAACACTAGTTGATTGTCTGCTATGTGGATGGGGGAAAGAAAACTGTTCTGTGTCATCCTGGATGAAAAATTTAAGAATTTTTGGAATAGAACTAAAAATTTGCACTGCCTTGTCAAATATTGGCTTCCCCCATCATAGACATGTTCAAGTGAAGGCTACTTGTCTAGAGATTTTATAAAGCAGACTCATTTTGAATGAGAAGCATAGAGCAGACAACTTTTACATTACCTTTAAACACTAACATTTTCTCATTCTACGCCAAATAAAATAAGAACCATCTAAAGAGTAGCATGATTGCCAACAGTTTTAGGCCCTCTGGCAAGTCAAGGGGAAGAAGACAACTACCTGGGTACATAGCTACCTTTTGATATCCTTTAAATCATAGCTCCCTAATTTATCCACACTAGACTTGTACGTGCCTCCCTGAAGCTCCTTAAATCCCTGCCATCTAGAATATCTTGTTCAACAATTCATTTAGCCTGGTGTCCAAGACCACTCGACTTATCTCTACTAACAGAAACGTTGTTCTGAAGAGATGCTGAAGAAGAATAAATCACTTCAGTATTAATACTATAAGCAATTCATTCACAAATATTTAATCTCCAGCCCAGACCTTGCCTTTGTGAGCCAGACCCATGTAATCAACCTTGAAACTCAGTCTAACTCCAATATTTCCAAAAATAAACTTCCCACCCTCCCCTCACCCCAACCTTCTAGCACTCCTTGTCTCTGAATGGTACCACCATCCATCCAGAAGTCTGGGGTCATCCTCCTCTCTACTTACTTTCTTCCTCTCCACATCTGTCATTTTTACATTCTGAGTACTCCTTGAGTATAGGTACCTTTACCTCTCTTCTACCATTCATTACTTAAAACCAAGCTTCCATTATCTGTTGCCTGGATTATTGCAGTCACCCAGTAGTCTTCCTCATCCCTTCTCACCCGCCTTCCATCACTCTCCACATAGAATTCTATTGCAGCTAAAACAAAGCTTCAAATGAGCCAAGACTCTGAATCACCACTTGGTCTCTTCCTCCCCACCCCCACCTCCCGCCACACTGACCTCCTTCCTGTCTCTCATACTCTCGTGCTTTTATTCATCACGGGCTCTTCTCCCATGCTGTTCCCTCTGCCAAAAAGACTCTTCCCTCCTTGACATACCTCACTAGGTTTAACTTATCTTTCCAATCCTCATTTAAGCATCATTTCCTCAAGGAAACCTTCTGTTACCTCTGTGACCAGCCCAAATTGACCTATTGTAGACCCTTAAGGAACATGTAGCACTTGTCATAGGTGATTATTTTCTACTGTGTATTTCCCCCAGTACACTATAACATCCACAAAGGCAGAAACAGTGGCATTTTTGCTTACTTCTGGGTTCTAGAATGTTGCACGGTGCCTGAAACATAGGAAGGTATCAATAAATATCTGGTTAATAACCAAACAAATCAATAATGACGAATGCAAGTAACAATGAATGTTACAAGTTCTTGTGCAAGTGACTTCATCTCTCCAGTCCTGATTTAAACTCTGTGAAATCTGGATGCAGGGAGAGCAGGTAAGCAAGGAACAGGAGAAGAAATTAGATGTCATCTAGAATCGCCAGAGACTCAAATTCTTTGGTTTCAGAACTCAAAAAAAAATTTAATTATAATTAAGATAAAAGATCCAAAAAGAAAGTTGTTTGGCTGCTGAGCTCACAAATACATGCTTTTTTTCCCCCACCCATAAATAGAACAAACAGATGCTATCTGCAAGGCCCACAGCACATCTGCACGGATAAAGCAGCAACACTTAAAGTGTCCTGGGAAGGAAATGATTTGCATGTTTGCTCTCTGGCGTGCATATTCTCATTCTTTCCAGATAGGACTGAAATGACCACATACAGAGAATCAAGGTTGTAGTTTTAGATGTATTCTTCAAGTTCACCTTTGGTCCCTGTGCTTGAAAAATATTCATGTTCATAACATTTTTTAGAGAAAGAATTGTTGGCTGGAGGGCTTCTTCTCTCTCTCTGTCACCCTCCCTTTCTCAAGCTTTCACATTTGAGTGTTGTCAAGTTATCATGCGCTAACTAATCAAAACAAAAGGAATATGAGAAATGGCTAAAAGTTTTATGCCAAGTATGAAAACCGCCTGAAGGATGTGGTGGCACCAGCCATTCAAAAGACTCGACTTCCTTCTGAAAAAATAAAACTTTGATATGCTTGCAGTATATTTCCTACTAAGGATCTCAAAAACTTTTTAAAGTATTTTAAAAAGTTACCTAGTAAGAAGTTTTCTTAAACAAGGTGGATAAACTGAGGCATATAATGTACTACTTTTTAAAATAAGGCAGTAACTGACATAAATTGGAAAAAAAAAATCTCTTTTTATTCCCACAAGAGATAATGCAAGAAAAGAGGTGAGAATGGGAATTATTGGCTCTGGGAGCCATGGCTGCAGAGTAGTTTTAGATTTGCATATGAGACTGGGAGTTTCTGGAATTGAATTCCCATGTGGCCCCTACATTCCCAGCCCTATTTCCACCACCGACTAAGTGCTGCTTTTTATGGTAACTGGACATTAAACTTAGTTAATGTAGCAAAGTTCAGCTAATCACTTAAAAAAAAAATGTAGGACAAGTATACTATGCTAAAATGATGAACCTTTAGTAGTTACTGAAACAAACAAGGGAATACTATATCTCCTGATGGTTAAGCCAGAAAAGAAAAAAATGTTAATGTCTCCTACTCAATATATTTTCTCCTTTCAAACTTCAGACAACTTTACCCTACCACACCCAGCTATTTGTCACTGGTTCCAAAGAGTGACACCAACTGATGAAAGATGACATTCTTGCAACCCTTTCCCTTAAAAGACTCATAGTGAGATGGCCCTTCTCCAGCAGACTATACGCTTCATCATCTATGCCCAACTTTCTGTCCCCAGAGAGACAAGTTACAAAGGGAAACCATCTCTCTGAGACAGCTCTGGATCTGACCTTGGGATGTGCGGATCAGCTTGGGTTGCTGACTACCCCCTTGGAAGCTGAGTCACTGACCTGGCCAGTTTTTTTAATCGCTTAAAAAGTGGTTAGACTGGACAGGACATGTAGTGATTAGTAATTCAGACTGGTCTCAGAGCTTCATGTTTTTCACTGCGAGACGCCAACTGCAGCCTTTCTCTCAGAGTCAACAGGAAGTGAGAACGGCAAGCCAAATTTGACACCACTTGACGTAACTTGGGATGGACGTCAGCCCTTACTTCTCCACCCAATAACACAGAGATTTTGAAAGTGATTCCTTCTTGTTAAATGTATCAAGTACCAGTGGCTGAATAAAGAATTGAGGATTGAAGAAAATCTGTTTTGATAACTCAGATTTAACCCTTTGATCTTACCTGGCTCTCATCTAATAAAAGAGTAAATTAAAAAAAAAAAATTTAAGTCTCAGATATAGATATGAAGATGGCAAGAATGAGAAGAAATAATATTTATTAAGTAAACTACTCTTCAAACCAATCAGAAAAAGATTGTGACTGAGACACACACAAAATTTACTGATTTCTTTTTCATCATGCTGTATTTGTAAGTTATCCTAAACTGGGCACAGAAAGACATGGCCACGTAGTCAAAAGTGAAATAGACTTTTATAAAACATTTCCTATTTCTGGTTTACAATTATTGTTGCAATGACTGATTCATGTTCAGCTTTCCAACTACAGTTGTGGTATCAGCAATGAGATTTAAAATTTGATCGTTTCCCATGGAGTGCTTGGCAAGAGAAAATAATGTATGTCTTTGCTCTCACTCCTATTTTTTCTCTATTTTCTGTCTCTCCTCTCTAATCCATCCTGTGCCTAGTTCCCAGATTATCTTTCTTAAAATTTTATTACTGTGCATTTGTTCACTTGAAATTGGTTGGAGCCTGGCCATATGCCAGTGGTCACATAGCCAAGCACAGAGAAGAGATAACGTGGCAGTCTTGTCCTCGAAAAGTTTATAGTCAGTAATGCCTCTCTAGTCGAGTCTTCTGGTTCTCTCAGGAACCAACATCCAATTCAAACTGTAACCTGATATTACCAAACTCCTAAAAGTAGCCCTTACCAGAATTACCTTCTTTTAACGTGCCCTCTATCGAGCAAGCTCACATCTCTGCCTCTCCATCTTGTAGACTAAAACGCCTCTTCCTTTGCATATCCAAATTCCTTCAGAATCTACAAAGCTTACCTTTAATGAAACTATTTCTGTTCTCCCAGCCTTTTCCCCTTCCTAAATTCCAATAGCCAGATTATCTTTATCACTTTTTCAGCTCAACACCATGTCACATACCCTGTCCCAACCAAAATTCAACTATAAATGCATACATACATACAAACATGCATATATACACACCCGTGTGTTAAAAAAAAAAAAAAGGAGCTAGATTTGGGACATTCATTCTATAATGAAACCTAGGGCAAATGCTCCATTGGCATAATGAGGCTAGGATTATCATTTCGTCAAAAAAAGGGGGTGAGGACCCAAGTCATGTTATTAGGAGGAATATAAGTTTCTGATGTAAACCAGATAAGATGATCATTAGAAGGGAATTGATTCTTATCATAGGACACTTTGTTTATTTTAGGTTCTTGATTAAAAAAAAAATAGTAACCTCCTGAAATGGAGCCCCCATTCTCCTCCCACATCCCTGGACAAGGCCCCAGAATTTCTCCCTCCTGCTCCCTCACCCTGACCCTGACCACTCACACCCCCCCACCACCCAAGAGACACCGAACATTAGCACCTCCTCCTTTCTTAGAGTCAACAAAGACCCAATGGAAGAAACTATCCACCAGAACTTACTTTCTGTAGGGACAATGAAGAATCCTAAGGAAGGAGGACATCAAAATATGGAAGAATCACAGTGGAGAGGTGTCCGAGAGTGAAGGAAGGGCACAGTGGGGGCTTGGGACGTGCCCACATGGAAAACCCTTGGAAGACCTACCGATGTGACCCCATTTCTCCTTGGGGTACAGAGGATAAGGTTGGCAGACTAGTGATTGAGTTCTTCATTCTCCCCTCTCCTCCTCACAATTTATGACTATGAGGCATTTAGTTACCCAAACTCTACAGGAAAAAAAAAAAAAACCAGGAGCAGCAATGACAAGTATGGAAAAAACCACCAGGGGTTACTGGGAGAGCAACGCCTGACAATGTAGAAGCCCAGGAACTATAAAGCTGAATGCTACACTCTCCCCAGCCTACTCCCAGCTTCCACCATCCCCAGCAGATATCCTGAGGGCCTAGGTGTATCTAGGTTCTAACACTGGAGGAGCAAAGATGGGGGAAGTTAAGGCATTAAAAAGAAGCTTCCTTTGACTGCCTTCTCCTTTTGTGTCTCTCCACCAGACCACTGATGTTTCAATCACAATTAAAACACTGTTTAAACTGCTGAATCATCTTCAGTCTTATGAATAATTGTGTCAAATCATTTCCTAAAATATGTTCTCAGGGTCATTTTGGGAGGAAGTGTTCAGAGCAGTCACTTTATCCCAGCTACACCTCTCCCTATGGGTCACACAGAAGACCAGCCTGGCTTTGCAGTAATTTTGATTTCTTCTTTTTAAATTTCCTACAACTTTGAAGTCAACTGTTATTCACACAGAATCAAGACTATTAAGCATGTCATACATTAATTGTTATAGCCTCTGTCATGTATGCCTACTATGGTCATTTTCTATATGAACCAGGATTCACCACGTCCTTATAACTTGTCTTTATCTGTAAAAATAATAATAATATAATATGTTTTCACAACTATAGTGTTGTAAAGATTAAATGAGTTAGAATAACCTTATGTGTTTAGACCAGGCATTCCAAAACTTTTCTGTAAAGAAACAGATAGGAATATTTTAAGTTTTCCAAGTGTTTCAGTCTCTGTCCCAAGTCTTACCTCTACAATTAGAGCAAAATCAGCCACAGACAATTGAGCATGGCTATGTTCCAATAAAACTTTATTTACAAAAAAAAGATGGTAAACTGAATTTGGCCCACAGGTAGTGGTTTGATGGCTTAAAGAATAAGTGTTTAATAAATTCATTATTATCACATTTATTATCCTAATCAATACTGATAGTTCATTTTTACATTTTGTCTCTTTCCTCCTAACATCTTAACTTATCTTTTATCTTTGTGGGCCATTGATAGAGTAGAAAGATTTTTATCTTGCTTATACATGCATGTCCTCTAGTGGTAGAAAAGTGTAATTGCAAGTTTTTTTTTTTAACATCTCTGACCTTATTTGAGCCCATCCTTGGGAAGAGGGCAGCTTCCTCCACTCTGCCCACAGTGGGCCTCTGCAACTGGACTGCAAGGAACAGTTCAATCCACCTGGTTTCAACAAACGTTCTAACAGGCCTTTGATGGGGGTTCTTATAACTTAGGGTTTTGTGTAGACAACCAAAAGTGTTTGCTAAGGGGTAAAGAACAAAACTGTTTAAAAAACTATTATATATTATTTGATTAATTGTATTCACATGTGTATGTTTAATAATACTAACACATGCTTCAGATAAACAAAAGAGTATACATATGTTTTTATCTTAAAATTAGCCTTCACTAAATTATTGAACACAGGCTTTGCATGACATAGCAGCAACTCTGAGCCCAGGTCATAGTTTTTTCTTTATACTCAAGGTCTGTGCTATCTAGTGATCACCTTCTATGCCTCACACTTATCTACATTCCATGCTGACACATAGCACATTTGTCACTGCCTCATATCACTGCCAATCGAAGTAACTTGAGAATTCTCAGTCTCTCTATCTGCATCTCTGCAGAGGTAAGAACTTAAATAGATAGAGAGCATCTTCACAAAGGCCACCATCCTCGAACTCTTTGCTGTTAACATTTTCTGCAGAAGTGCTGTCCATCAGTACATTCTCTGAGAAAATTTTTGAACATGTAGATGCCTGAAGATGGTTTTTAACAGTCTGTTATTAGTATGGAGTACGGAGATCAGGAAACAAGTTTTTAAAATACAATTGTTTAATAGTGAAGAAAAATATCTTCCAGGTCTATATTTCCTTGCTGTGTTTTCCTCACTAAATAGAAGTCATTTATGGATATTTTGGGAGTTATTTTATTTAAAAAAAAAAAAAAAAACCTCTGACCTGGTTCAATCTGACATTTTTTCCTCCCTCAAAATCAGTAAGAAATTGTTACATTCCCATTCCAACAGCAAGTTTATATCACATCAGTGGGCATGACTGAGGGCTGAAGTTTGGGAGGCTGTATCAGCATTATCAGATGTAGCCCCTTACTTCCACAACCCACCTACCCCCAGATGGCTATGTTTGTCTCTCTTCTTCCTGAGATTCATAAGTGTCTACGGTTTCTCAAACTCTCTCTTACCATTGCCACCATCACAATAATCACCGCCTGACTTCCAGAGCAGCTGGATGGCCCACCACCTGATTCACCTCTTTTTCTGGTAGCTTCACTTCCTGGGCATCTGGGCCCCTTTCCCTTCATCTTTCCTGCCTTGACTTGGAAGGATCTCTTTGTTCTGCTTTTGAGTAAATTCTCAACTCCATTCTATATTTCAAAAAAAAAAATCTCTTTTTTTGTTTCCCTCGAATCTTGAAGCTGACCAGAAAAACTAGACTGAATTGGCCACAGCCCTTTTTGGATTCTCTTCATGATTTTTGGCTACTTGCTTTCCCCAGTAGTTTACAGTGACATGTCAGATTTTCCAAAGCAGTCATATAACGTACTCATTCCTCCTTGCTCCTACCTTGGGACTCACCCAGCTAATTTTAGGACACTCTTGGGATTTTGTATAAAGAGAGTTCCAGGCACTAAAATAACACAGACAAAACTCTTACAAGACCATAATTCTGCCCTTGGCTATGACAGAAATTAGCTAAGTGATCACTAGACATCAATTTCCTCATAAAATAGGAGGTTGGCTTCAATGTACAATCATGTCCCTCTCAGCTCAAATAATCTATCATTCTACATGTATCTTAGGTTATTTTTTAAAGGGGCCACCTGGGCTCTAACAACTACCCATTGGTCCTCATTTTAGGTAAAGTTACCAATAAAAGAATTTTGTGATGACTGGTCCTGTCATCAATTTTCCACCCCCTGTTACCAATATCTTGAAAGTTTAAAGTTTTCACTGTCGTTATTGGGATTGGGGTAAATTCTTCATTTTGGGCATTGTTTAGTATTTCTTGCAGAAACATCCTTGCCACTGAAGAATTATCCAACATGGTTCTCAAACTATCCAATTATAAATCCTGGACCTGATTCCTACAGAAGTTGTCATTCTTCCTGTATAAATGCTTTGGGACCTGAACTCAAAAACACCCGAATTGAACATGAAATTCACTATCCTTTATCTCTTGGATATCAACTTCAGAATTTCTGTTTCCCAGTTCTACAAAAAAGAGGTATTTTTGAATTTTGTTTGTGGCATATATCCTACTTATGGAAGCAGATGCATCAACGATACTGCAATGAAAATAGAATTTTTATAGGACAACAGAATTTAGGGCCTTAATTATTGATATCATATCACTACCTCAGAAAATAAGCTATTCAGAAATAACTCTGTTCTCTTCTACCATAATTTACCTGCAATCCTTCACTATTATTAAGGATGTCTGTACAGAAACAGGATTTGTGCTTCAGATTTTCCACACCAGACATTCGTACCCAATTGATGCTCTAATCCTCCCTTTTTCACACCACATTTGATTTCTGTGTAAATGAATATGTTCTCCCTGGAAGACTTTGTGACTTTAGGTGAACAAAGAACAAGCATCAGAGGAACTTTCAGCAAGCCAAGATGGGGACCTCGTCACAAATGTCCTTAGTAAGACACAAGAGAAGAAATAAACATAAAGAGAAATGAAAATAATAGAATGAAAGGTAAGGTAAAATTATTCTAAAAGAGATTTGGAACCAAGGTTTTTAAGAGACATCACCTACTTTATAGGATATACATAAAAAATCTGGATTTTTTTAGTCTATAAATACAATAAGAAGGATCCTTGTAGCCTTAGCCTAATTTTTTGTAACTTATTTCTCTACTTTGCCTGTATGCACAAACTGTGTTCCAGCAAACCAACTATTTTACTACCTTTTGTTCCTAAATATATTTCTATACTATTACTAACATCACTCTCCCCACCTGGAATGCCTTTTCTTAGCCATAAGGAAATTCCACGCATTCTTCAAGGTCCTTCTCAACTATCACCCTCTTTACCACATCTTAAAACGTAAAGGAAGAATGATGAGTGAGCCACGAACAGATCAGATTAGATGTTGCAGATAGCCTCAGCCTGGTAATTTTCTGTGTTGGTTTTAATTTGGGAAGCAGAGACACAGAGGACTGCAGAATGAATATATCAGTAAAAGAGATTTTTGTGGGCCTGTTAGAAGATTTTCTAGCACTGTGTTGTTCCTTTATGGTGATTTAGTTGACTACTTCCTAAAATACATGTTACCTTGTATATCCCAAATCATGCACTTCTCATAACCAGCCAATGGGTAGTTACCTGGAAGTAGGCCAGGGATGGTGGGAATCACAAATAAACACAAATAAAAATTAAAGAAAACTACAAAGAGAAGATTCAATATCTCAACTGGGAGAGAAGTTCTATTGACACTTCCTATGGTCAGGTAGTTTAAACAATACTTAATAGATTGAGCTTTTATTTAAAAAAACCCTTATGAGGTGAGCATGAGTATTTTTTATTTTACAGTTGAGGAAAGGCATTTTGACTCTTATCTGTGGTTTCACAGTGAGTATATCAAATCCGAGGTCAATCCAATTCTACAGCCTAAATTCTTAGCTCCTCCTCAAAGGTGTCTCCATTGCTTTCCAAAAGCACACCAGCTATTGTCCCATCTCATCCAGAATGCTTTCTCAAACACTCCGCACCCAAGTGTAGCTGCAAATGTATGAGTTTGGAAGTCAGACAGGATGCAAGAATGGTTTAGAAACATTGGTCCAGCAGATAAACTCTAAAGACAGTTGGAAGCTCTCAAGTTCCTTGTCTTCCTCCTCTGTTTCCTGTGTAGCCTTCAGCCAAATATCCACCTTCCGAAACTGCACAGCAGTTGCCTAAATACTTCATTAAGAAAGAATACTCTTCTCTTCTTCCTCTGTAAGCCTTTTCACCTTGCCAAACACAATTCCTTCTTCTGAATTCATCTGAAACATCCTTTCACATGTACCTCTTTTAGCTTTAGAGGTTCACAGTAGTTTAATTTTTTGTTCACATTTCGTGTCTCCCACTAGCCTGGGAGCTCTTCAAAAGCTAAGTGCATTGTCTTATTTATCTTAGCTCACTGATGCTTAATAATATGCACTGAATAAATCAAGACATTAAAAGATGGATGTTTTACAGACATATAAACATACATCTGTCCAGAGATTTGAATGTCAGAAAAAGTTTGATATCCAAATCCAATGCATACTATTTTTCCCTGTAATCTGTGCCTAACAGGATTGTTTTTTATATGCCCCCCAAAACTGAGATCAATTCAAGTATCTTTGTCCTCTTTTTGGGGAAACATGGATATCACCAGTCTCGTAGAAAATAAAACCAGAAATGAAGTGTAGGGAAGCAGATGAATACACATTTCTCCAAGTTGTACGTAATTTAACTGAATTAAACTGAAAGTCAGTGATAGCTTCCACTGAGTGGGACTGTGGAGCCATCTGGGTGGATAGTCCACCCAGAGGAGAGCAAAGGGTACTGTCTGTGGGACCAAGAGCTCGGGGTCAGGACTTCTCAACCCTGACTGCACATTACAATCCACTGGGGAGCTCTTAAAATTTTTGGATGCGTGGTTCCCACCCTTAGGGCATCTAACTTAATAGGATGGAAGCGGAGCCTTGGCACCAGTATTTTTTAAAACTCCCTAGATGTTTGTAATGTGAGACCAGCCATGAGATGATTCCTTCAGAGAAAAGGTTACTCTGTCTTATCTGTGCATTTCAGTGGCTGAGGGGCCAAAAATAGAAATTCCCTCTCTGGTACTGAGTCCATGTGCATCGCATTTCAGACTCCGTGAGCCAAGATTTTACACCTTCCCGCAATCAGCACAGCAGGAAAGTGCGCCTGTAGTCTGTACCTCCAGAATTTGGGTGACAGGGAAGAGGACATTAGGGTGTCACTTGCATTTATAAAGCAAATTAGACACACCCGGTGCGACACAAAGGAACAAAGGAAAAAAAACAGCATTTTGACCAGGATTTGGTTCCTATGGAGCAGTTCCCTTATACTTTCATTGTGTATGGCTGGCACCAGGTAAAGAGATCCAAAGAAAACACTTGAGAAATATTGTGATACAACCACAGCTGTGCCTCCATAGGAAAAAAACTGCCTGAGGCTTCTGCCTCTCTTTAAGCCTTCTTAGGCACTGTGTTTTCCTGTTTGGACACAAATGGAACTGAAAAGTTTCAAGATGCTTTGCTACAATTACACAAGATTCTCCCCCTCCCCTCCCCCGCATCCATAGCCTGAAAAAAGGCTGTCCCTAATCTTCCAGCCAGAGCCACTGACGTTCCCCAGAAGGTCACTTTCCTCCTAAAGCTGCCGCTTTGCAGGAAACTGGAAAATCACTTGGCTTCTCCTTTTAAGTGTTATGTTTTTCTGTTGCATTTCCAAAAAACCTCTTGGAGATTTCATATTTGTATTTTCCCCCTCTCTGGCTTCTCACTCTCCTATGTAAATGAAGAAAGCTCTTCCAAGAGGAAAGAAAGGCGCACTTGGAACATTCACTGATTTCATATGCATTTGCTCCCACTTAAAGTAACTTTGCATACAGAAGCATTCTGTCCTGCTTAACGGAAAACCAAAACAATTTGAGAAATAGCCCTTTAAAAATCGATTCCAATAAAGGACAAAGCAAATAAAAATGGAGCCATACAAATTCATCTGAGAAATAAATGTTGTAGCCATATTGCTGAATGTTATTAAATTTTATTCATTTCAGCCTTGTGCTATTCAGTTATTAAATATGCAACATTTTCTCTTCTAAATCTTTTCTCGTATAGACACTTCAGATTTGACAAGTTCTTCCATTTTTTATGATTATGTTTATGCGTTTACCTTTCAATACTACCTGAAGCCCATACCATCTCTCCCTAATATAGAAAAAAAAAAAAATCAAGGGGTGAAAATCAGGAAAGTCATGGCCAAGGAGATTTCCTGTCAGTTCTGTGTTCTCCAGGGCCAAGATTAGGCAAGCAGAGTGAGGCAATAAAGAGGTACCATTGGAGACGGAAGGAAAATCCAGAATACTAAAACTGTCTTTTTAAATTTAAAATTTGATGTTTTGCCCCTCATGAAATACTTGTACTGATATTGATTTTTCAAGATATGGCATTGAAATATTGTTTGTCTTGATTACTGAGAGTTTGGCACCTCCTTAAATCTTGCGCCTGAGTCTCAGTTTTCGGTCCTCCATGAAGGACTGGAACCAGCCATACAGACTAAAACAGCAGAGAGTTCAAGAGCTGCATATAATGAGTCTCTACATAGAAGTATGAGCGCCCCAAATCTAGGTATTCCTGTGTATTGGCACTGGGGTTAGTCAAAACAAGAAGGTTAGTATGATGCATTTCTCAGGGATCTCGAGGCCCTTGAAGACTATATGAGTCTACTGGCTGTGGCTAGAGGTAAAGCAAGGTCATGTGACTTAAGGAGGTGTCATTGGAACAAAACTAGAGCCTCGACCCAGAATATCTGCATTCTCCTGCTTTGGAAAGCAAACTGTCATTCAATTCAATTCAACAAGATATTTGCTGAGCCCCTGGGTCAGACACTGTGCCAGGCGCTACGATACAGCTATGAATAAGATTGCTTCAACCCTACTCCTGCAGAGTTCATGGAGCAGAGAAAAATTCAGAACAAATTTTAGAAATGTTTTAAAGCAATGATATCAACGCTGTAATAAAAGCAGTAAAAGAGCCTCAGCACAGATGCAATGGCTCTGCATCTCGAGAAGAGCCTCCAAGTGATGGCAGAGAAAGGAAGGGTTTAGTACATGTGGGACCCCTCTACTCACACATAAACTAAGATTAGTGTGTGTGGCTAAGACCTCCAGCAAAGCACAACTTGAAAACATACGTCACAATGTCTGTCTGTGTCGTGCATTCACTGCCTGCCATCTCCACACCCCTGTCAGTAGGACATGTGCTTTGAGTTGTTCTAACAGTAGTAATTATGGCTCATACTCAGCTATCTACACCCTCTGGTCTGGTTCCCTTGGTGACCAAGGACACACATTTGTTAAACAGCTGGACAAGGGCAAGGATGCCAAGTCTTGTAATAAAACAATTTACCTCTACTTAAAGCTAAAGCATATTAAAATTGAACCTTTATCCTCATCTATGTCATCAACAGTGTGGCTGCTAATACCATCCCATCAGTTACTTTAATATAAGACTTTAAAGCAGTTTATTTAAGATTCGTTGTTGGGGTCATAAGAAGGAAGAGAGTACAGTTGAGAGAAGATCCTTTACTTAATTCCCACTTTTATATGTAGAATATTAAGTTACCAGAAATCTGGTAACTTAATGGATATAGAAGGGCTGTGTTCATTGAAATGAACCAATTTAAACTGTGAGTACAGCAGTCTCCCTTATCTGTGGAGGATACAGGACCCTCCGTGGATGCCTGAAACCGCAGAGAGTACCAAGTCTATGGACACTGTTTTCCCATGGACATACATACCTGTGATAAAGTTTAGTTTACAAATTAGTCACAGTAAGAGGTTAGTAGTAACTCATCATAAAATAGAACAATTATAACAATACATTCTGATAAAAGTTATACGAATATGGTCCCTCCTTCAAAATATCTTTTCATACTGTACTCACCCTCCTTCTTCTTGTGATGACGTGAGACGATAAGATGCCGATCCCATTCCTGCGTCTGTGTGGCTGCTCCATACCTGCAGTTAATGGCTTCGTGTCGCTCATTTCAGGGGATCCCCTGCTGCAGTCTTCACACAGTCTCATGCTTTCTAGCACAACACACTGCCGTCGACCAGAATGCGTTTGCCGTTCATATCTTCTACCCACAAATTTAATGCCTTTTCATCTTAACTACGCACTTATCATGTGCTGTGGCCGTAACTTTTGCACTTGGAGGTGCAGCAGCAAAACTAGCACAAATCTCTTTTTCCCTCTTCATGATTTCGCCTTAGAAGATCATGCTTACTGTTGACCTCGGCACAGGTTTTTCTTCTTTTCTTATTAAGTCGAGAAGTTTCATCTTCTCACATAAAGGAAGCAGCTTACGGCTTTTCTTTGGGATATCCGAGTTGCCAGCATGACTACCCTTGTGCTTTGGGGCCATTATTAAGTAAAATAAGAGTTTTGAAAACACAAGCGCTGCAGTATCTCAACAGTGGACCGGGCAACCAAAACGACCAAGTAACTAATGGGTGGGGAGCGTCGACAACATGGAGACCCTGGACCCAGGGAGGGTTCCCGTCCTGGGCGGGCGGAAGCAGTCCTCGCGAGATCCCCTCACCTCTACTCAGAATGATGTGCAATTTAAAGCTCATGAATTGTTTGTTTCTGGAAGTTTCTGTTTAATATTTTCAGACTGCAGTGGACCATGAGTAATGGAAACTGTGGAAAGCAAAACCATGGATAACGGGGGACGACTGTAAAGTGTCTCAGTCTGAATCCATCACCACAATCTGTCTTCAGAAAGTGAAACTTGGGTAACACATTCCCTAGGTAGACACTCCTACCGGGACACATTCATTTCCCTTTCTGATGTTTCCTTCCAGGTGGAGGGCGATCATTGGCCTGATGCTCCTGTCTCCTCTCCATGCCCTCCCTATCTCCCCCTTGATTGGTGAGTTTGGAATAATCATGAAGACCTTGGTCATGTCCTTTTGAAAGCAAGCTGTCAGGTGGAAACACATGCTATTGTTCCTCTAGAGCAGTGGTCCCCCACCTTTGAGGCATCAGGGACCAGTGTTCCTATTATAATCCAATGCCTAATGATCTGAGGTGGAGCTGAGGCGGTGATGCTAGTGCTGGGGAGCAGCTGCAAATACAGATCAAGTTTCGCTTGCCTGCCACTCACAGACCGGTACCAGTCTGTGGCCCAGGAGCTGGAGACCCTTGCTCTAGAGTGAAACCAGTGCCCTAGGCTTGCTGAAAGGATAAACCTGGCTCCTTCTGTGGTTCTCCATGGGGCAAATTATAGACACATGGTCCAGTCTTCACACTGTGTTTTATCAGTAATAAAGTGATATTTTGGTCTTCATTTCCCTACATCTTGGTCTTCCTTCTCAATTGAGTCAGATCTAGAGTAGAAAAAATTTTTCCAATTTATCACCTTATGCCTCTGTGCCCCAACAATTCTTCTTTAATGCCTAATTGTTTAGCCTGAATCTACCAGATAACCAAGTCTATCAATGTCACAATGAAATACTAGAGCTGGGAAGAGTCTCCAGAAGCCTTTGAAAACAATCTCTTGTCTTTCAGTACAATAGAGTAACATACAATAGAACTAACTGGCCACTGAACATGTCCTCCTTTGCTCATTGATTGTTTAATATGCATTATCTCATGTATACCTTTCTACAGCCAATAAATAGTATTGTCATTAGCCCCATTTCACAGATGACAAAAATTTTAAAAATTGACACAAGTATATAGCTAGTGGCAGAATCAGAATTTAAAGTCAAGTCCATTTAAATTGAGACCCATACACTAACCTAGATAATAGTCCTTATCATCCCATTGATGGATGGCTACATTCTGCTTAAAGAGCAAAAATAGTAGTTGATCCAAAGAGCATTAGAAAGCAAAGTTCACAACGACATATTTGAAGACATAACCGTGACTAGATTCACTGTGTCTCCCATGGACTGTGCATGACATCAGAACCCTGAAACTTGTCAGTACAAAGCATTGTTCCAGAAGTAAATGAAGGGAAAACACAAGCTCTGCTGGGCAGATTGACTAGGAAAATGTGGTGCTATCAGAAGTTTGTAGTTTTAAGATTCCCTTGTGTTTTAGTGGCATCAGCACACAAAGGGAATTAAGCCATTTTGATCTGCAATAATGAGAAACATGGCTGACGTTCAGACCTGAAACTATTTAATGCAAGTTAATCCTTGAAACAAATCTGGAATGAAATGAGGGAGAAAAAAATCTTATTATGGTAGACATCAACTAATGGGTTGCATTTCTTTCTTCTCAATTAGAAATGGCAGAGGGGTTTTAATTATTTTTCCTTAGCAAGCACATCAAAACATATCTACACAAAAACACAGCAAATATGTTATAAACTTATTTAAGCCAAAGAGCTCGTCAACACTGTTTGCAATTATGAAATCATTTGGGGATATGGTATTTTTTTTTAAAAGAATTGTTTTTCTCTTAGATGCAAACCACATCACAGTCCACCAGGCATAAATCTTTTATTGTATCTTCAAGAGCAAAAATGGAAATGGTGCAACAAAGGCGCCTCTGATAAAATGCAACTAGCCCCCCAGAATCATTGGGATGATCTCATTAGTCAGCAGAGATAACAGGGGATGTCATGATTTCAAAAATGTTCTTTGGGGGGAAAATATTGTTGAAATTAAGTGTTGTTCAAGGAGTTCAAAAGAGGAATCATTGGGAACTTTAGTGCCCTATCTCCAAAAGTTGTCATATACATTAAGGTGGGGGGGAGGCTTTTACAGAGACTTGTCATTTGATGAGCAATGAAGGGCACAGTAGAGATGGAATAGAACAATATAACATGCTTGATGAGAGCACAGCTCCAGAAATCAGACTACCTGTGTGTCAATTATGACTCTGCCACTTAACAGCTGTATAACTCTAACCTATTTGTGCCTCAGTTCCTTTATTTAAAACTTGGGAGAAGAATAGAATCTACTTCATATGTTTGCTATGAGCTTAAATAACATAATAATGTAAAGCATATAACATATACTCTATCGATATTTTAGTATTATTATTGTATTGTTATTTTACTATTATTATTACCATAATTATTACACTGTTTTCAACAAGAATATTAGACTTCAGTAGTAGTCTAGAAGTGGTGTAGAGTCAGGCCAAGGATTCAGAAATGGGAGTTGACACTTTCAAAAACCAGAGTTAGAAAACCAAAAATCAGGATAAAATGAACTAGGAACCCAAAGGGCAATTTGAGTAATGAGAAAAAATCCAAGAATGACAACTTTAGAGATGGTGCAAGTAGTTCAATAATTTGTTTCTAGTTCATTATCACATCAGAGATGGCTTGCCAAATCAAACATTTTATCATCTTTATCTAATGAATTACCTTCCCCTTACCTTATTTTGGGTCCAGAAATCCCTAACTTAGATGACTACAGAGAACATGGACTCAGCCATAATGAGATGGGATTCAGTGTCATGTCCCCAGTTTCAGAAGGGTGTGGTTATATGACAAGGGCAAATGAATAAAAGGCAAATACTTTCTCACAAGAAAAAAATCAGAGCCCAGAATCTGAATCTAAGAAAGTGATCACTGCTAACCCCACAGCAGGGTTACTTTCATGGAAAGTCACTGGGCTGAAAATCTGAGGGTTTTTCTATTTCTTCTATCTGCATGCTTCTCAAAATGATGATCTTTCCTGGGAATTGCTATTTTAAAAAGTCAATTCTTAGGTTCCAACTAAATTAGAACCCTTGGAGGATGAGATCTAGCAATCTGCAAAATATTCCCCTGGGGATTCTTTTCTACACTAAACTTTGATGACAACTAGACAGTGGCTGAGCTACCCTAGGGCACAGGTCTCAGCTGTGGCAACAAGAGATGTTGAAGGACAGGGCGTCAGTCAATCACTATTTGCATGATCTGGTCTTCCAAACTCCCCCAATGCAACTTCTATTAGATTTAAAAGTTGCAACCCCATTCACCATCCAATGAAGGCTATTAGGAATTGTGAGGACCCAAAACTAACTTTATGACATAATTCTGCTTTCCTCATTACAGAACAAAAATTTCAGTGTAACAATGATGTATTGAAATCAATTGGGATGACTGTCCAACTTTGAAGGCTTGTTCTCTTTGGGATCTAACATTATATAAGTAGGACTGTGGAACTGAGCAAGAATCTACAATATTTCATGTTAGGAGGATGTAAACCCAGATTTTTGTGATGCCAAAGCTTGTTCTTATGCAGAAGATAGATCTAGGATCTCTAAAACGATGTTCCAAAAATATCGATAAAAAGGCAGAGTTCTTCATCAATGGGACCTATGCCAAAGTGAGCCACTGCAAGGCCAGTGGAAGTTCCTACATGATGGTTGACTAACTTCTGCTTCAGAGGGCCAAGCTGGGAGGAAATGCTGGACGCGATAGTTTCTACAATCTCTTCTAACATAAGATGTTAGAATTTATTGGCAAACAGCTGGGTACCACATTAAGTTAATTTCTTGGCAAAAGCAAAATGTATTCTTGCAAAAAACTTCTATTGGCAGTGCTATTGCCTTGTAAAAGTGGAAAAGAATCTCAGAAAACTGTTTATTTTCTTCTAAGGATTTTCAGAGATGGCTTATGGTAGAGCAGGATTATAGGGATATGCAAAGTATAGCACAGTGGTTAAAAACATTGGCAAAAGTGGATTTGTATCCTGGCTCTGCCATTTATGAGCCATATGACTTTGGCTATGTTGTTTAATCTTTCTGAAATTTATTTTTCTCATCTGAAACAACCTACCGCACTCACAAGGTTGTGAGAATAAAATAATGCATATAAACTGCTTAGCACAAAGCATGTATCAAACTGTCAATAGAGGGTACCCATTAGCTATCACAGAGTAAAGTTGGTTTGTGGAACATCCGTGTGTTTTGGAGTTGTTATGTTACCTTGGTGCTTGATCAGAGGCAGTTTCTGAAATGTTCCGGGGGGAAAAAATGAATAAAGAGTCCAACATATGAGGAAGAGAAAAGATACTTCTTTAAACTTAAATTAGTTTTTACAAGACATAGAGCCGGGGCTTTGTATTTCAATTGACCTGTTTTTTCTTCCCTGCTCAGTATCTATAAGATCTTGAAGAAATCATTTGGCCTCCCTACACTGCAGTAAATTAACCTGTAAAATGGGAATAAAGTACAGAAGCAGAAGTTCCTGCCAGAATATAATTAGCTGTGATGCTTTTGGTTGCAAGTAACTGAATGCTTGACTACAACTGGCCCAAACAATTCTGGCTTATTTTTCTAATATAATCCAGAGACAGTCAATTCCAGGGTTAATTCTGTAGCTTAATTATTCAGAAATTGAGCTGTCTTGGCTCTTCCCTCGTGATCTCAAGGTGACTACAATGGTTCTGAGAATTATAGTGTCACATGGAAATGTCCCAAACTGAAACAAAGTAGAAAATATTTCCCCTTATGCAGCTTTGTTTTTTCCACCAAGAATTAAATCCTACCCAGAAGCCCCAGCAGATATCTCTTCAGGTCCCATTATTCAGAACTGAGTCACATGTCCACCTCCAAACCAATTACTGGTAAAGGGGGCAAAATTTAGTTAAATTATTCATGCCTCATAGCTAGGAAAGAGGTCTACACCACCACACATCTGAATAAACCAGTGTTGTTGGTAAGAAAGAGTATAGACCATGGGCAAACACTAGTAATTACTCCTTTTATCAGCTAAGGGTGTTGAGAAGCTTGAATGATACTATAATGTAACTAGCACATGGTAAGTACTCAATCATATTTGTTCCTCCTTAGTAATTAAAAGATGTTAAAGTCAGAATCTTCTCAGATTAAACTATCCCCTAGTGGAAAATACTGATTCACATAGCTATATTAGAAATTGCTATTTAATATACAAAATAGTATTTTCTTACAAAACGTTCCATCATATTCATGTAAATATCAGGTCTCTAATTCATTTAAGTTGTAGTTCAATGAATGCAAATTAAACAAAATATGCATATCAATTTTTGACACATTTCTGCTGCATCTCATATACTCATGTTAATAAAATATCATCCTAATAATTTTTAGCATCATTCATTGATACCTACAGAAATTGTGTTTGGACATGGGAATGGTCATACCTAATCATTTAGTGCAGAAGTTTATGGTGCCGAAATGGAGTGCAGGTATTGATTTACAGCAAGACATATGAATATCAGGTTGGCAATAAACAGAGTCTGGAACAACCTGACCATACATTTATTCATCAATGGTTTTTTAGTGTTTAAATCCACATACCTTCTTATCCATGCCTTGTAAAGTTTCCTCTATCCTTTAGCAAGCTTGCTCCCATCTTATGAAATTTAACTCAGATTTTTTCTCCCCTGCAAAGACTTTCTGGTCTCCCTTCAAGGCAATTATTTCTTCATCTGGTCTCCCAAAGCTACACCTCTTTTTTCCCACTTAACACTAATTATTTACTTATGTGTCTCTTTCCCTCACTAAATAACTCTTGGGGGCAAAGGACTGTGTCCTATTCATGTTGATGGCCCCAGTGTCTAGTGCATTGTTGTAGGCAATAAATCTTTATTAAATGAGTGGTTTCTATGTTTTGCACATTACTATGCACCAGGCACTCTAAAAAAGTTTTATATACATCTAATTGAGTCTCTCAACAATCTTACAAATAAAGAGAATAAATTTTAGAGAGATTAAGTAATTCAGCTAACGTGAAGCAGTTTTCTGAGGGCAGAATCTCCATTTGAACCTATCTCTGTCCTTCTCCAAAGCCTGGATATTCTCCAATATATTTCACAGCTTTCATGGAGGCTTATGACTGGAGCAATCTGAACAATGAAATCAAATGTACTAGTGTTTATTTGAACTTTTCTTGTTTGTTTTTTTTTCAATATATGAGTCATACCTTTCATTTATTAGAAATAAAAAATATCCAAAACAAACAAATTATTATTTTCATTTTCTTCTTCTAAACAAACTCAGTCCTACAGTGCTATAATAAAAAGTTTAAGTAAATGTGTAATTATTCTATAAATACTCCATCTCAAGCTGGTATTAATGCAAAGCAAAGCTTGGTTGCCTGCAGCTGGGGTTTTAGAGTAATAATCACATCTCTTTTCCCCCATGCAAAGAGCAGATATATGATTAAAGAAGATAAAATTATTTGTCTCTATTAAAGTAAATTTGAAAACAGAGCTTAGTATCACACTCAATTCCTTTAAGGGCCCAGTGCCCACACCCCCAGTTGCTGTGAGACTTGACTGTGTAACATCGCATAGATGTCCCCTTATCTGAAGAACTGACTTCATCTGATTGGTTCACTTCACCTGGGAAGTTTCAAACCCACCACTCTCTCACTCTTCCTCACCTCAGCTGTCCATCAGCACGCCGCTACCCACTCCCCCATCCCCCCACCCCAGTAACTCTGCTGTCATCTCTATGTTTGGTGGCCTTCCCCTGTGGAGCAGGTAGACTTGACTTGACACGTCCTTCCTTGCTCAGTTCCTCCCCCTTTCCTATTCGGCTTCCCTAGCTCCCTGTGGATTTTCCTGAAGAGCACTCTCTCAATAAACCATATTCACTCAAATTTCTGCCTCAGGCTCCTCTTCTAGAGAACGCAACCTAACATACTCAGCTTAAATGTGAGGCCACAATTAAGCTTTCTAATTCCACCACCCATATATAAACCTACAACTTAACTTCATCACCACTACCCCAACCACAGGAACAACTGAACATGACCAAGAATGCACTGAAATAGCTTCTTCAAAGAAAGGGAGGTCAGAAAGACACTCAAATGTTTTTCTCATGCTTTTCCCTCCTAAGAGAACAGAGCAAGAGCTTTCTTCTAACCAGCATTAAACTATATAGAGCGTTTGTGTGAAGTGGAGAAGGCACACCCCCAATGGTTCAGCCCACACCAATGTGGACACAACGTGGTGAACTGAAAACAACGCAATATCTGTTGCTCTTAGCCTCTTGTCCTGGTTCCTTCATACAGGACCAACCTGCACAGAAGCAATGGAGGACCTACCCTCCTATATAAAAACATGACTAGGGACAAGCTCCCCACCCCACCACCCACATTAAGGAACCAACAGCAACAAATAGACAACTAAATATCTAACCCTGAGGTCCAAATCCTGGATGTATCATCAGTGTGACCCTGGGAAAACCATTTCATCTCTCTTTGTTTTTTTACCTTTAATTTAGGGATAATAAAAGTACATCTCTCCTAGAGTTAAATGAATTAATACATGTAAGGTGCCTAGAGTAACTTTTGGCATATAACAAGCTCTAAATAAATGTGAGACATCACTACATCACTACATTACTACATCATCATAAATGTGCGAGTATACTGCACTTGATTTGGGGGACAAGGTGAGAAAAAATGCCACACTTTGGAATTGAAGCAAGTGGGAGAACCTGTTGCAGAGAGATTGCCTATCACACAAATAGTTCATCTTAAGAAGATGGTTTGTAAGCTGTTTGCTAATAAGAAAATGCAGATTTCCAAACCTCTACCTAAGAAATCCAGTTACCAACCAAAGCAAAGCACCTGAGGAATGTGCTCAGAAGAGCATAACGGGCATCTAATAATTACTAAAGAAAGTTATGATCATCTCAGCTATGCTGTAGTACATCTAGCAAGCAGCATATCTCAATATTATCATATTTGATGGCTGATGCAGGAAAAGTATTGGTTAATAAGAGTTTGTTGGTGCTCATCAAGTATTGTCTGAGGTGAAAAATAATTACATCTGGTGGACACAAGTATCCTGGTCTCTGGAAAATTACCCTCTATGATGAAGAAGAAAATAATTCACAAGGCTGTAATACAATTTAAGCAACACATTACTACTAAAGAACAACAGTCCTTAACACAGACCTCTAGCCCACGGCATCGGCACCACCTGGAACTTGTTAGAAATGTAAATTCTTGGGTTCCACTCTCCATCTACTAAATCAGAAACTCTGAGTATGAGGGCCAGTGATTTCTGTTCTACAAGCCCTCCAGGTGATTCTAAGACACACTAAAGCTTAAGAACCACAGGATAGACCATCCGTATTTCTGTATTCTAATTCTGTACTCAGAAGCAACCTTGGAATAATTTATTTGATTTGACAGGTGTCATGATACCAGAAAGGAGTAGCACAGCTAGTGTTCAAGAGAAATCTACTCACTAGAAACCTATATCACATCCCTTAAATAACTGGCACTTAGTGCACCATAATCTCTTGAAACTTTTATTGGTGGGGGACCAATTCCAAGAGCATGACAATCCTAAATGTACTAATAAGCTTCCTTATCCACCTATTCCAGCGCCTGATGGTGTCTTCTTCAGCCCAGCCTTTAGCTATGACAATCCTCTCTGTTGAAATGGAAATATGAAAAAAAATTAACAAAGAACAGACGTAAAGATTAAAAGATCTACATCTCATCACTACTGCCACCCACCATCCACACATATCCATCAGCCAGAAGAAATTTTATAAAGCATTGACCAAGAAAAATCAAAACTAACTTATCCCCTATGTCTGTTTTCGAACTCACAACACACAATAAATTCAGTGGAAAAGAATGCAGCTTGACTTAAAAAAACATGCCTAACATCCAACACTGAAACTATATTTAAATTGGACATAAATGACTCTCCCTAAACTAGAATGACATCTATATAACGCTTCTCTTTCTAGTGAAAATCTCAAGTGTACGTGTGTGTGCACGTGTACATGTTTGATAAGATGTTATTTCAGGGAAGCAATATTCTTTCTTAATTTATTATTAAGGACAAATAGTCTCAAGATCATCCCAGTAATAAATAAATAATTAGTAACTTCTTTGTGTGCTGTTTTCACTGATGGAAGAAAATGGCTAAGGATGTTGAAAAAGCACTATTTAAACTAAATCCGTTACATCATATTGGTTTACTTCTCTTTGAACTGTTTTTTAATCAAAGCAGGTTGATTTCTAGTTTGTGAAAATGTTTCATTTCAAGCCACTGCAGTTTTATGAGCTTTTCTACCACATTTTACTGGAACCTTGTAAATCTTATAAAATTCTGGAATGTCTACACCATAAAAACCTGTCATTTGAATGTGTTTTCTATGGAGATGTTTCTCCCTTATGCAAACTCACATACTTTGTAAAGATTTATGGAGAAAAAAAAATCCTTTAATATATGTCCAACAGTACCTGGTTAAAAGATCACCTTTTCAATTGACTGGAATTTTATCTGTCACAGACAAACACTTTACAGAATTATCTAAAAGACCAAAGCCATTCATAATAATCATGATTTTAAAAGTCTGTCACCCTGAACCTGTATGCCTCTTGCATTCAATCCGATTAATGGCACATGGTAACCAATGCACCTCTTTTGAGAATTCAAAAGCCAATGACTCACTACTGTCATGAATGAACATTCATCACCATTATGAAAGGAGATAAGTGTGTCGGTAACTGAGGACCAGCTTTTATTTATTTATTTTTTTTTGAGAACCAGCTTTTGAGATTGATGTGCACCCCACCCCCAAATACAAATACTACAATAAGGAAAAAGTGCTACACAACTTAAATGAACCAGCACCAAGCACCTGAATCTACTAAATGAATCATTCGTTCCTTCTCATGAAGTTTATCATTTGACTTCAAAGTAAACAGAAGCATGTTGGTGTTTTTTTCTGTTTATTTGTCCAGAACATTGAAGACTGCTAATAATGCATGAGAGTTACTGTATTGTGATTCTTAAACCTGTTTGTGTCAAATCCCTCAGTCACCTACGTAACAGTTTTGATGCATTGGTGAACATTAATGGATGAATCCAAATATTTATTTCATGCTAATTTTATGTGTTCTATGTAAAACCACTTTTCTGTCCTAAATATAGAGGTGCTATTACTGCTTATACTTTCTTCTGATGGCTTGTGTCTAGGTTTAAGAAAGGTTTTTATATCAAGAATCAATTATTTTCCTGGAGAAGAGGGAGAAACTGAGACGCTGCCGCGGAGGCAGCAATCAGAAAGTGTTACAGCTGCTAAGAGTGGACCGGAATGTCTGCGTTAAAATACCTGGAAAGTTGTTTAGTCTCTAAAGAAACAACCTTACATGTGGAACATTTGTGAGTCCCCACCTGGGAATAGGTGTGAAATGCCTGGAAATAAACACGTTAATTGAGTTATCTCTGAACTGGGGTGCACAATTAGTACCACGTGATATCCAGATCCATGCTCATTCCACTAACGATGTTGCTCATCGATCCGGAACCAGAACACCTAATTCGTTTGTTTCTCTCATTTGCACTGTGACTTCAAATCATTCACCACTTCTCTGAGCTTGGTTTCTTCTCTTAAACTAAAATACGGTGGACAGTTTTTGAGATACTAGTCAACTAATTAAACAGCTTACAGAATGGCCTGTAAACTAATGACCAAAAGTTCTAGTGATATTTGAACTTGAAGTGATTCAATGAATAGTTCTGTAATTAATGTAAAAATTGTTAATCCCATAACTTTTATAAATGACCCCATAAATAATATATAATATGAATGCGATTATAACAGTAAATGACATTTACATAACATATTTTATTGTACTTTATATAACATAACAAATCCTCACAGCCATCCACTGTGGCATTATATCAAATAAGAAAAACAAATTCAGAAAAGTTATGAAAATTACTCAAGATCACAAGAAATCACAGACTACAATTTCTCTGATCTTTACAATATTAAAAGAAAGTGAGAGGAAAAATAAGAAGTGCTTAATCTTAAGACTAGAGTGGTAAGGTCATAACTCCTGAAGAAGCCAATCATATGTCTACTTAATGCCATATGCAATGTGAGCCCAAAAATGCATGTTACATTTTTATGAAAGAAGTATCAGATAGATGGGTAATCTTGATTTCACAGTTCCCCATGAGACTCATCTATTTTTGCCTATATGTAAATACAGTCTAATGTGTGAAAAAGCATTGAGGCGTATGGGGAAAAGAATGTGTTCTGGAGTTAGAAGGTTCTGTTTGACGTTACCGCCCTGTCATTCAATAGTCGCCTCTAATGTAATGTCATTTCTCAGTCTATTAAATGGAAATAATAATATTGTAGACAAAGGCACTTACAAACCATATCTTCTATGTGAACGTTGGTGATTGTTATTAATAATTATGAACACTTATAAAATATATGGAGTAATATAATAATCTCTTTTAACATATATTTATTTGTCATAAAAGCATATATCTAATAAATTACATTAACTCGAATGAAGGAGACAAAGGAAAGGAGACATCTATGAACTAGAAAAGGTCCAAATTAAAAAGCACATTTAGAAAAATTAACTTATTATTTTTAAATACTACTTCAAGTCAAGAAACTGCAAACAAATTGCCAATACTCAATTTTCAAAAAAGCAAAATTAATGAAATTCTATTGAACATTTTTAAAAGTATTTATGGCTCCCAAAATGTGTAAAATAACCCTAAAATGGATATTTGGGTATGGGAGGAAAAGCATCTTGGCATAGTAAAATAAATAAAACATCGTTAATATAATATTAAGCAATGTTATTAAAAATAAAGGAAAAAAGTCACTAAAGCAACTTCTCTAACTGCACAATAAACCTTTTTGTACTGCATGACCTGTAGACATTACAGCCCCAAAGTAAGATGTCTGCCAAGGTTGGTGTCCAAAAAGAATGAATATGTTACACCACCAAGAATGAATATATGTAATAAAATAGGCGCACAGTAGCCTGACGACAGGAATGTGAGGCAGGTGTGAACAATGGAGAACTGAAAGAGGAATGTTGAATTTCAGTCTGTTACTGATGCTTAAAAAATGTCTGGCTCATTGTGAACTGATAAGAAACATATATCGGTCTCTGCCACCCCATGCCCTTCCCCCAGTTTCTGACACAGCTCTTAAAACCTTTTTTAGTAGAGGTACTTGGAGGACCTTGTGTTCTAACATTTAATATTGACCCAGTTCCTGACACACAGGTCCTAAATTCCTTGGAATTTCCTGGATGATAGCAGTGTCTTTGTTCCAGTGAGGTGACTCTTTACGGCCTCCTGGATGGCTCCTGCATAAGGCCTGGTCAGAAAGACCAAGTCTCACCCACCATTCTCCAGAAATGGGAGAGGAGCTGGAAATGGATTTAATCGATCATGCCTACATGATGAAACCACCATAAAAACCCCAATAGTTTGTGATTCAAAGAGCTTCCAGGTTGGTGAACACATCCATGTACTGATAAATATAAGGAAGTGTTTTCCTAAGTGCTCTAGCAAATAATCAAATTCAAGGAGGGGGGTCATGGGAACCTCCAATTTGTATCCAAGTTGAAAAGAAATTGTAGGTAACCTGGGTACTTACTACTTGGAATAGGTGTCTAAAGTGTGTGACAGGGGCAGTTCATGGAACTGGGTCTTTAACCTGGAGAATCTGTGCTGTCTCCAGTTAGTGTGAAAATTGAATTGACTTGTAAGACACCCAGCTGGTATCACAAAGAATTGCTTGGTGTGAGAAAAATCCCTATATATCTGGGGCCAGAAAGGACTCCTTGGTCTTCTTCATGTTATTCTACATTTCCTCCTGAAATTTATTTCCAAATTAGACCAAACATTAAGAAAAAAGAGAGAATACTCTCTGTAGAACATTCTCAAGCCACATCTTGAGTCATAAATAAGGACATCATCCTGTATGAGTTTTGGTCACCCTAGTTTCCCTTCCCCAACTATAAGACCTGCATTGCCTCATTGGCCCGAGATCTAATCACACCTTTACAAAGTGACTTTTGGGTTCCTGGATCTGGTTGCCTTATGCCAAAATACAACAGGACATCATACAATAGACGGCCTCCCTCAGCATGCAGAGACCAAGTAATTGAATCAGTAAATACACAAACTACTTGATATTTGGGGAAAAATAATTCATTTTCTACCAGATGCATGATTATACTATAGGAAGGACAATAGTAAGGAAACCACAGAAATCAAAAAGCTTTCACTGTATCAACAGGAAATAGTGTCACCAGCAGATAAGGACCTGCCATGCACTTGGTTCTCAGATAAACCTAGACTCAAAGTCCATTTCTCTTACTTGCTGGCTATATGATTTTAAACCTCTTAGAGCCACAGAATTCACACTAAAGTAGATTCATAATACCCCTCTCTGAGATAATATGTATAAAGTCATTTTTGTATAAATGACTTGTACAAAAAAGATCTGTGGTTTGGTAATTGCTATTATTATTATAAATGTACTCTTTCTATATTATCTCTTAAATATTCTTGCAAAAATAGCTTATAAGAAGAGGTTAGATGAAGTAGTCCTAATGAATTGTAAAAGTACCCTCACTATTACCACCTTTTCATATTTCATGAGAATAGTCAAATGAAAAATATTCTAGAAAGAGATTATTTCATTTCTTTAAAAAAAAAGCCTAATCATTTAAATTGCTCTCCCACCTTCCATTTTTCACTAAATAAATCTGCTTGAGCACAAGCAAGCACTATTACGCCAGATGGGTTTAATGTAGTTTAAGTATCCAACGCCATCACAGATTTCACAACCCTAGAGACATATGATATACTGCATTTCCATAAAATAAGGCAGGAAAACACTGCATCCTGAAACCTGGCATCATATGCATTGGCTACTGGCATTTCTAGTGCAAGCAGTGTCTCTTTAAATGAATCTTACATTTAACAGAGCTCACTAAATATGACACTGCCAAGACTTCACCAGTTTGCCTCGAATATCAAGACAAGGCTTTTCGAAACAAGTAAGACATAAATTTATTTTCCTTCCACAGGTATTTGACCAGTAAGTTGGTTTTCTCAGCGTAGCGGAAAGGTCTTAAGTTACTGACATTTACTACACAAGTTAGAACCAAACAACGAGGTCTCTCATTTCCTTCAAAGTATAATCCAAAAAGTAAAAAAAAAGCTTCTAAGTTCCACAACAAAAAACAAAATAAAACAGAACAAAAAAACACCATAACTGAGATCAAAGCTTATATGTTTTAAGAACACCACTTGAGAGTTCAGATTAAAAAGAAAGTGTTTACTCATTTAGAAAATATTTACTGAGCATCTACTATGCATGGGTGTGTGTGTGTGTGTGTGTGTGTGTGTGTGTGTGTGTGTGTGTATCAGACTCTATTCAATGCTCTGGAAATATTGTGGTAAGTGAGACTGACAATAACTGCTTAAGTGCTGCCGGTTCAAAGAAGTCCATCTATTTAAAATGGCTTCTAGGCCTTGTGAATTAGTTGCTGCAAGATCAGACTGGACAAGGGAGGCAAATGATGGCACTGGTAAAGCATGGCCTTTGGGATCTCTATAATCAGAATTTAGCTGCTGGCATCCCTACATTGTAACTTTGGCCAAGTTGTTTAACCTCTCAGAGCTTGAGTTTCTTCTGTTGTAAAATCAGGATACTGAGAGTACCCACCCCTCTCCAGGACTGTTGTGAGCATTAGCTGGTTCAGACACTTGGTAGTGCCTGGAACATAAATGATATTCAACAAATAGCAATTTCTTCCATTCTCTTGTTCAAACCCAAATATCCTCAACGGATAAAGGAAACATGTAAAGACAAGATATCGATGTAATAACTTTAGTCTATTTTGGGAATAAAAGTGAGGCTCACCGTAGATTAGATACTATTATTTGTGCTTGAGTCTTCTGTTAGCAAAGCAGGAGAATACAAAAGCAGTAGCATGCTGTCTCCTTCTATCATCCTCTAAATTATTTTAATCAATGATGCTTTAAGAAGCTTGAAGTAGAAATAAAGAAATCATAAAACTCTGAGATATCTGAATCTATAAATGCTCACCAAAAAAATAAAGTGCCATCATCTTCCACTAGAGACCCACACGAGACCCGGGATACCACTTTCTTCCCACAAACCTTTCTTGGTTTTGCAAATAAAGCTCAAACACTTTGCCCTCATTCAGCTCAGCAAAGGTAGCTGCTTAGACATAAAAGTGCAAACGCTGTGGAAAAAAAAAAAGAAAAAAGAAACACCCGTGGCCGGCTGCCAGCTCTTGGCCAATCAGTCCTCACAAGGAAGGTTGCGTCAGAGACTTCCAGCCTGCTGGAACCTCTGCAGCTGCCTGCAGCACAAGCTTGGACCACCCAGACCGAAATGGACGGGCATCTGGAGAAAAGCGCAAACAATGGAGAACGTTAGAGCTCTGGATTTCCGAGCCAGAGACTCTGTCACTGGGCTCAGCCTGCAGTTTGGGAAAGTCCTGGACGAGGAAGACATCTAGTAGATATTAAGTGGCACTACTATTAAATCAATGCCTCAGGTCTGCAGCATAACCCCCAGAATGGAAAAATATTTTTTTTCAGTGGAAAATCACCCGTCTTCGTGTTCATGGATTTAGTTTTCAACTGGTGTTGGGCTCTCACCCAGTGTAATTAACATCTTACCAGTGGGTGGCTGGTAGAATTGCTTTACACCTCTCTCATCACCCCGGCGGCACCTACTGCCTCCTGAAATGCTTTATACAAACAACTAGGAAATGATGTTTCTAAAGATAAACTATTTGGTCAAGGGCTCTCTGGTAGCCCCTCCATTCTGCTCTCGGCAAATTTATTTTTCTAATTTAAACGTCAGAAAACAGGCCTACATCACTCAAAGGCTGGCACAAATGCAAGCCATGCCAACTTGTTATAATTACAATGAGGTACAATAGCGGACATGGGGGAAGCCTAATTAAAGAGTTGGACCTCAAATCCCAGATGGAAAGCCAAATACATGGCCTTCTATTAGAGCTGATGGAAACCGATGATGGATGCTCCACTGATGATGGTTGTCTCTGGGAAACACGTGCCTCCCTAGCACCCAAAGTACAGATACTTGGGAAGGTGTAGGAGAGAAACATCCTGCTAAAATTGAAATTGTAACTAAAACGTGGGGAAAACACTCATCTCAATCCAGAGATTTGTATTTCATTGGTCCAGGATGCAATTAGAGCATCAAGATTGTCTTTATTCACCAGGTGACACTAATGAGCAGCCAAAGTTGAGAAAACTACAAAAGATTCCTTAGATAATAGGTCACCCCTTTAATGGAACATTTAACTGGGAAGTCAGTGTATCATGGTGTAGTAAAGTAAATTTACTAGATCTATCAGAGCAAAACATAGCAATAATTTACTACACCACACTATAAATGTGGACTTTGCTTCTCGAACTAGGTTGGAAGCTTCAGGAGAGAGCTCTTGAAACTGTCATTGTAATGGAAGCATTTGCTCAATCAATAGAGAAATGCTCAGAAAATATCACACTGTCTGAATGTTTAAGCAGAAGGACTCAGACTTATAGAAACAGAAGTTTCCTACAATCTTCTAAAGCATTTACTCTACAATTTATTGTGCATGAGAAGCTTATGAAATATGTGGTTTCCTGTGCCTGCCCCAGAACCTAAAGTCAGACCCAGGAAATTTCAGTCTGCTTCAGCAGTCACTTCGCACGAATTTCTCCAGTGCCTGGTACAACCCAAGAACAAAACAATAAAATGGCACAATCTATAAATCTGAGATGAGGATCTGCAAACGGCTAAATGCAGGAAAGATGAAGGCTCCTTTCGGCCAAGCTCTTGCAGTCAAAGATTCATCATAGGTTAACAGTGCTAAAGATCCGAGCACATTGCTAGTTCGCTAAGATTCTACAAGCCGGGAGAGTCACTCTCACAAGGTTTAAAATAATGCAGAGTCGGGTGGATCGAATATTCTGGATTCTGTATGGGATCCTCGGTGATCAGAGGCAGTGCTTCTAGCTGAGAGCTACATTCTTTACTCAGTGAAGAGAATCCGCATGAGTTAGTTCCCTTCTCAGGTGCACTGCAGAACGCAAAATTGAAGCTGCATTTCTTGTTGTTAACCTTAGAAGGCGCTGCAACAGCCAAGTTTTAGGAAAACCAAGAAAGCAAGTAATCTTATGCTGTCAGAAGAGATTGGGCAATACACTGTGGCACAAATGTCTAATATTACTGCAAAACAGAAAGTTTCCTGTCTGCATCTAGAGCTAATCTAACCTTAGGATTTAAAAGGGTTTCTTCTTCAAATTATAGGCTTAGAAATTAATAGTTCCATTATACAGACTACATTCAAATCCTGTACTAGCCATATACTTGCTGTGTGACCTTGGATGTGTTATTAACCTCTCTGAATCTTAGTTTCCTCTTTTTTTCTATGGAGAGCTTATTGCTTACCACACAGAGTTATTGCAAAGATCAAATGGAAATTACTGAATATAGTGCTGGTACGTGTTAGCTGACAATGATAATAATAATTATTTCACCCTCCTTACCTCCTGGTCCTAGACAAAGTGAAGCTTTTCATGCCCAGTTGTTTAAGTGTCGTCTATGTGCACACCCTATAGTTGTTTCATTTGAAGCACTGACTCGTTTTCATTTTCTTTGTAGAGGGGACCACCCAGAATCAGTCTGAATGAAAGCATCAGGTTACCTTCTGTAAGAAATAAACCCCCAAATTTTAACAGCTTAACACTTAAAAAGCTGATTTCTCACATAACAGGACAAACCTGGTGTTTCTGACTGGTGGGTAGTTTTATTTAATATGGTGATTAAGGAACCTGTTTCCTCTGTCGGTAGCCTGGGTCTCAAAGAATTTTGCGCCCAATTGACAGACAGGAAAATGGAGACAGAAGAAGCCCAGTCTGCATCTTAAAAACCCTGACTCAGAAGTGAGTCCCATCCCTTCCAATCTCATTCCATTGGTGAGAAGTGTCACATGGCCACACCCAGAAAAAAGCTGGAAAGTGGTGGTCTCTGCCTGGGAAGCTCCCTCCCAGCAACCTTCCCACACAATGTAAAAGAACACAAAATTTTGGTGAATTGTCATCCATCTCCACCAAAGAGCTTTTATCTAATTGGAATGAAGATGAGGCCCTGGAAACCTGAATTGGAAGGACATTAAATCTTTTCCTGCAACGTTACCGCAAACACAGACATGCTTCAGACACCCCACAGTGGTCGTCCAACCAGCGCCAGATCATTGTGAGAAATTTTTGTTAGAAAAGTTTTCCTTTCACGGTCCAGGTTGAGCCATCTGCTGTAACACAGAAAGTATGCATGTACCTCACCAGACCTCAAACTAGATAAATGTAGCTAAGTTCTTTTTTCCCTCCATTAAATGCCCCTAGTTCTTCAAATGTTCTTAATATACTACGGTTTTCAGACACTTCGTCAGTATGTCTTCTCTCCACTGAAAGTGCATCATTTGTCACGGTTCCAAAAGTATTTGACCCCTGCCAGATGAATACAATATTCCATACACATGACTGGATATCCCATTTGGTGTCATCTTTTCTAAATTATACTAACCAGATACGTAGTTCTTCCTTCCCCTTTGGTTTCTTCTTTTACTTACATTTTAATTTTGTTATTCATACTTCCTAAATGGACTGATATCTCTAGCCTCAATTTGTCTGCTCCCATTGTTATTTAAATTCCTGCCAGTCACTTTCTGGCCCATCACCAAATTAGCATTCTTGCATCAGACACACAAGGGCTGTTCTGAAAGTAAATTTACAAGGTGTTTTTACAAAACCGATTTTAAAAGAAGGCAAGTAATCCCTACAAATATTTAAACAGCAGCTGATTGCTACTTCACCACATAATCCAACAGATTCACACCTTTGTTATACCACAGGACCACCTTTTTTAAATGCCAGCTGAGTAAATTGTAGGTTCGTTGGTTATTAAATCAACTTCATATCACATCAGTGAATACAAACTTTATAGAGTTCCAGGCTTGTTGCAAGTAATGTCTCCAAGAGACAGAATGAATTTTTCTCGAAACTGGAGCACGATTACTTTTCCACATCTTCGAGTATTGATTTGTTCAGTGATTTGTCCTCTGTGTGTTTCCAGGTCCTCAGGTTACACTGCTTAGCTCCCTGCTGTTCCACTTCCTCTTCAGGACTGGGCATGTCATTCTGATATACTTTCAATTAAAAATGTTCTTGCCATAAATTTAAACAAGTTGACCATGAAATTCTGCAGCAGAAACCACTCTCTTTTTCATTAAAGAAATGGAAACACATGTTATAAAAGAACATTTAATGACATGGAAAAATATTCAAGATATATTGGTAGAGGAAAAAAGCAGATTTCTAAAATGCAAATGCCATATGAATCCATATTTGAAAAACAGAATATATGAAGTGTGTGTGTGTGTGTGTGTGTGTGTGTGTGTGTGTGTGTACATGTATGCTTACACAGGAAAATTCTAGAAGGATATTCATCAAAGTGTTAGCAGTTACTCTCTTTGGGTGGTTATTTTACTGGAGATAATTATTTTCTTCTTTTTCCTTAGCTATAGTTTTAAAATATTCTGTAACAAACATTAGAACTTTAATAAAGATAAAGCAATGTTATTTGTTTGAAAATTTAATAAAAGTAAAAATATAACTAAACAATTACATACCACAGGACACATCCAGAAAAATGAATTGTTTTGGACTGAATGTTGATATGCCCCTAAAATTGCTATGCTGGAAACCTAACCCCCAATGTAACTATTTGGGAATGGTCCTTTATAGAGGCAAGTAAGGTTAGATGAGGTCATAAGGGTGGGGCTCTGATCCAACAGCATTAGTGTCCTTAAAAAAAGAGGCAGAGGCAGGAGAAAGCTCATTCTCTCTCTCTCTCTCTCTCTCTCTCTCTCTCTCTCTCTCTCTCTCTCTCTCTCTCTCTCTCAGATGTGAGGACACAGCAAGAAGGTGAACAGCTATAAGCCAGGAAGAGAGACCCCACCAGACAATGAATTTGCTGGCACTTTGATCTTGAATTTCTCAGCCTCCAGAACTGTGAAAAAATAAATTTCTGCTGTTTAAGCCACAGTCTATGGTATTTTGTTAAAGCAATCCAAGCAGACTAATACAAACATCACAGTGCAACAAAATCACATTTTATTATTATGCACAAATATTTAACCTCATAGTTAACTTTTTGAGCAATCATACCACTTTGATAACTCTCATCCCTTGTTATCAAGATGTGGAAGAGGTGTCAATGCTTTCTCACACATACAAGTGAAACCTAAATGTTCCTGGACCATGTTCCTTCTAGGCATTTTGATTCTTCTCCATACCCAGCTGATGAAACTTCACACTCATTTTTGGGTATTCCTACTGGTTTATACAAAGTCAAAAATTCAATGCAGGTACATATATCTTTATGAACAAATGTTTTCAAAATTTTCCGGTAGATATCCAATAAAAGATTGCTGGGTCATATGAGTAGCTCTATTTTTAATTTCTTGAGGAAATTTCATACTGTTTTCCAAAGTGGCTGCACCAATTTACATCCCATCAGCAGTATGCAAGGGTTCCCTTTTCTCCACCTCCCCTCCAACACTTGTTATTTCCTATCTTACGGATTCATTGCAGCATTATTCACAATAGCTAAGACATGGAAACAACCTAAGTCATCCTTGATGGATGACTAGATAAAAAGATAGGGTACCTATATACAATGGGATACTACTCAGTCATAAAAAAGATGAAATATGCAATTTACAATATGTATGGATCATGAGAAGTGAAATAAGTCAGATGGAAAAGACCAAGAATCATATTTCACTTATATGTGGGATATAAAACAAAAAACAACAAATAAATAAACAAAACAAACTCACAGATACAGACCACAGAATGGTGGTTACCAAAGCGGGCAGGGGAGGACAAAGAAGATAAAGAGGGTCAAACACATGGTGACGGAAGTCAACCCGACTTTAGGTGGTAAGCACACAATGGAGTATACAGATGTCGTGTTATGAAATTGTACACCTAAAATTTATATACCGTTATTAACCAATGTTACCCTAATAAATTTAATAAGAATTTAATAATAATAATAAATTTTTAAATAGACTTTATATTAAAAAAAGAATTTAGTAGGCATTTAGAAAACATTGACAGAGCTAAGGACACACAGATGGTGAGGGTTGTAGGGGAAATTTTTTGCTGAGTAATTGATTTAGAGGCAGAAACATAAAAGCCTGGTGAAAATAAAAATGAATTGGAGAAGGGACTTGATGAGCATGTCTTAATTTATGAAACCCAGAGATATTTGCTATAGGCCCAGCATGTAAATTCTAATTGAATCAAGCCCAACAGCTCAAAGCAAAAAACCCCTTTTAAAGGATCACGCACTAACTTCAAAGGTAGCTCTGGCCCACGGGAGGGAGGCAAAGAGGTCATAGAACATGCCTGAAACTTTGCATAGAGTCTGTGGAGGAGTAAAATTAAAGTTCTGACACCCTGGAGGTTGCTGACCACACCTTTAGGTCTCTGCAACCCCAGGGGACAGGGTGGACAGTCGCTTGCCTCCCAAACATCAGCATCCCCCTGAGTGCTCACTGTAACTGGCATCCCTGGTTGCCTTCCTGCAGTCCCAGGAGCTGCACATGTGGAAACAAGTTTGCTCTAGAGCGTACCTCCCTCCCTCTTGGTTCAGGACCATATTTCAAAATGCCACTTTATTAGCAGCTAAACAAAAACACCTCTTCAACAGTGATGAGGGAGCGTGGCGTAAACATGTCATCCCCACCTATTGTTCTGCAGAGTCGAAATTCTCCTAAGATTGATGATAAAAGGCAGTTGTAGAGGAAACTGTTTGAGTCTGCTGAATTAAAAACAAACAGTGAGGCATTCAACGATGCACAGATCTGATGGATTAAAATGCGCTGAAGAAAGACGTCTCAAGCGATGCCTGAATAAGCCAAGTTGGAATGAGAGGGAATTCGGCCTGCAATTTCCAATCAAGAGAAAACTGGCAAAGCAACAGAATTTGAGGCCCTCAGATTTACACTTTATCTGCTAATTAGCATTAACATGCGCAGTAGAGGTATCTTACCAGCTTGTGGCTCAATAAAAACTGGAACGTGTTACCACCACAGAATGTGTAATTACTTTAAGCACTGGCTGAAAATTGCAGGGTACTTCACTTCAGAATTTGTATGTATTTATTGTTAGAGATAAACTTGTTGAAGTATATCTAATCTAATTTTATGTTATAATTCCTGTTTAAGATAATTTTAGTGTCAGCAAGCCAAAGACTGAAGTAAATACTGCCATAAATTGTAATACATTAAAATACCAGAGCGATACAACCATACAGCCACGACTTGATTTGCTTATTGTATAAGGACAAAAAAAAAAAAAGATTCTCAGATTACATCAAAAACAGAAATGTATCCTGTTGGGTTGCTTCTACCATGTCAGGTCATGCCACTGACGAAGTCTGCCAACTTGAGACTCCCTCCCTCAGCTCCTTGCAAAAGGAAATCACTTTTAAAAGAATTGTAGATTTCCGTTTCCCATAGGTAGAACTTATTATTTTTGTAAAAATCTCTTTAAATTGCCCCATACCTCCCCACAAGGGAAATGCATTAGGACAGATTATTTGGCTTTAAATCATAACTAGGTTAATATTTGTTTTAAATTTGAATTAAGACCTAGTTTAAATTCCTCCTTAAATTGTTAAACAAGACAATTTGGGGCTATGAAAAGGAAACTACCATGTTTTTCAGTAATATGATATTATAGCAGAGGCTACCAAATCATGCAAAAGCGATTTCTTATTTTCCTACTAAACAGGGGATTATAGCTGCCTGCATACAGACTGTTCATTTTGAGCAGCATTCTGTCAAGCCTACAAAACTTGGAAAGACATGGAGATAACACTGCCTTTGAGAAGGAAGTGCTGTATCTAACACTATTTCTGTTTGATAAATCTCTGTATTTCTCTGCCTTTTTATGTGCTGTTTCTCAAGAAGAGAGAGAAAAAATATACAGGTTGTATGATTCGCTATGTCAATGCTTTTACTCATATAGTTTGTGTTTATAAGATGTAAAAACCTTTGTCAGTTTTCACTCAGGTGAGTACCTTCTGTTCCCTTGAGGAAGGTATTGAATTCAAGAATCCCATAGGATATATCTTATTGTGATTCTTTTGGAGACAGCCCTAAGATTTCAATGTCTGCCCACCGGCCTCCCTGTTGAGTGAAAAATGGTAGGAGCTAATGAGGCCGTGAATGACACGCCATCTCATAACACTGATGTATTGGTTCTCCAGCAGCCTTCCCACTTGCTGCAATAATTAAACCATATAGATTGAACCTTTGAAATTCTTTGCCTGGGGAAGAAACTTCACTCAGCACATTCAAAACACAACTGGATTTTCCTTTTTATAGCTGCCTTTTAACTTGGGAAATTGATATTTTATATTTAATGATTCCTACTGATAGTTTGACACCGAACTCAGCATATTAAACATGGGCCCAGTATATAACCAAAACCCAGGCTGCCTGTGATGTAATATGAGTGGAGAGAATTGACGTCTTCACTGAGGCTGAGAATACAGGGGCTGGGAGAACAGCAATTCACGTGGTTTACTCAAGAAGCCAAAAGCATTGAACAGAGGTGTCAGCCCTGCTGCTCTGGCTAAGTACAAGATGCTGTCTCTGAGTCCTTCTTTGGCTTCCAAAGGTTGTGGGAGGGAGGACCTTTCTTTCCAGATCTTGTTCCTTGACTACTGAGCAGTGAGTGTGAAGCAGCTATCCTTCTTTACAAAAAAAAAAAAAAAAAAAGGACCTCAGAACACCTGTGATTTCCTCATTCTTTGGCTATTTGTGGAAGATATTTTGGAATCTTGCTGAACAAAAGCAACCAGAGAAAATCTGAAGTCACAGTTGTCCACATCATGTGAAAATGAACACTTTCTTCTAAGCAGCAGCTTAATAAGGAGTTAACTTGAGTGTGTTGACCTGATGTCGATGTGTAATTTTAAGGACTTTCCTAGGGATACCGCTAAATTAAAATTTTTTTTTCTAAAATAAGGCTTTCTCTGTGTGCACAGGGACTTACCATAATTCATAAAAAGCAGCCTAAGCTATTTGCAGTTACTGCTTTTTTTCATCTAGAATCTTAACTTTTGCCTCGCCCCAAAACATAGCCTGAAAGCCTGATACTGAGCCTGTCTTGCTGTCGTTAATGCATAGAAAAGGAACCAAAGAGAACAGACAAATTCTGCCACTGGAGACTTGCTGGGTGTCCTCCTGTCAGTTTCCATTGTGTAGATTCTCTGATACAAACATCCATAGGGCTTTTTCTTTCCTGTCATTCAAGGCAGTTTCCAAATTTGCGTTTTGGCTGATAATATTACATACAATATTTTTATTACTCGAATTTGAAAAGTTACTGAAAATCCTTAGAAGAGCTCCATGAAGTAACCTCACCTTAAAAAACCCACCATACAAAGGTCCAAGTTGCAATTTCAATGATTTCGAGTCAGGGAACAAAGGGCATATCAAACAGGGAATGTGAGGAGAGCTCATGAAAGGACAAGATACAAAGAGGCAAGAAGAGTTAAGTGAAGCCCGTGGGAGCCATCAACAGCTAGGAGCATCTGGTACCTTCGAGACTGTCACCTAAACTCCTCCAAAGCTGTAGGAAAGCGCCCTGGTATCCCGCACACAGGAAATGGCACCCTCAGTAGAGAAACAAAGACACTGACAACCTAGTAGGGAAGTCACCAGACAAAAAAACTCTGACCACTCTGTCTTTCTGCCCCCTTTTCTCCTGCTGCTGCCTCCATTAGCCAAACCTCACTAAAAGCCAGAAGGCAAGGGGATCTTGTTGATGCAGCCCCCCAGGGCACAGAGCAAGGAGCAGAAGGTACCAAGTTGATCTGGAAAGGCCTAGGGACTGCCCAGCACAAGTGGCCTACTTGTCATTTAACTTATCAGAAGAACACTTGATGTAAAACAGGCATCTCACCAGTTCCTATACTACTATAAAGCCTACCAGTAAAACAAATTTGTTACCACTTTTCACTTCTTATGGATTTTCATAATAGCCCTCAGAGGCCAACAACTACTATTAACTACTGTTGTCAGCAACATCTTAATAGAAACACACGTTCCTGTCGTACGTATGTCCAGACATTCTAGGTGGTCTTTTAACTACATTTTATCAAGAGCCACTTTTACAGGCTTTTAATTGTTTCCTAATTGTTTATATCCCTTTTTATATTCCCTTTTATGCCTTCTTAACCACACATTAAAAGGAAGTTCTGTATCTTTGTGATTTCAAACATAATTTTGTCATCTTATAGAATTATTAATTGGATCTATTTTTCTCATTTTAAAAAAATATTTTCCTATTTGTTTGTAAGACATCCTCTCCCCTACATTGATGCATTGCTATTTGGTTAACTCTCTCTCTCTCGTTCTCTCCCTTTCCCTGGCACCTAAGTTAAAGCCATCACAGACTATTTTTTCCACCCTTAATATCCGTTCAATAGCTTTTCTGTGAAGATACTTCTGCAATCAAAGTAATGACATATCTCCTCTTCGACTACATCTTCAAATTCATTTTTAGGTTGAAAATCAGGATATCTACTAGGTCTATCTGTGGTTTTTAGCCTGGAATGGCTTCATGTTGTGTATGTTGAGTGACACTCAGACACACCTGGCTCTGCTGTTTAGCCTGTATTTCTACTTCTGCAGTGTTAATATTCTTAATAACTAACAGCAATTCCAAGTTCCTCATTGGCAATCCTTTACTCAGTAAAGTAGATCATTTAAATTACAATAATATTCATTTTCTTCTATGGTACTTCTATTTTAATTTTAGATGAAAAAGAATGTGACAGAGAAATATTTTTATTTTCTCCATAATAGGACTTAGTAGCAAAAAAACAAAACAGAAACATTATGACAACTAGTGTAGTAGAAAAAACGGAAAGGTTTCAGCTGTGAAGTCTTATAGTCCTGGGTTTGAGACCTTACAATCTTGTGCAAATTATTTAACCTCTAAACCTTCCTTTTCTTGACTGTAACCTGACTGTGAGAATACCTGCTTGATGGGAGACTTTTATGTTTATTAAATGGAATAACGAGGCTGAAATGCCTGTGATGTATTACCTAAGAGATGTCAGTAACTTTTCTGCTCTAGTTTCGTCCTCTCTGCACCTGCTCATGCCGCCATGTTGTTCTTGATGGACGTCTGCTCCAGCCCAGTCCTCAGCCGGGGCCTCTGTCCTTTGCGATGCATAACACACTATATGCAGTTCCAGCCCTCTGTTTACTCTATTTGTTCCTACTGATTATTCCAACTCCTTTTCTTCCCCTTCCTATGGCTACCACAGCTGACAAAATTGAAGACCTATAGACCAGTCAACCAACATAAAGTGTGAATCAAGCAGGAATAAGATAAGAATGAGTGAGAAAGGTTGGGGAAAACTAGAGAATGTTTGCTCCATCTACATATACTCAAAACACAACACACACACACACACACTATTTGTCAAGCAAAATACATCAGCAGGTTGGGTTTGGCATATGAGCTGCTATTTTATGGACTTACCTTCCAAAGGAATTCACAGGTACTCATGGTTCCTAAATCTCAGGAGTCATTATGCCACTCATACCTGAACTTGAGTTATAATTAAGTATGATTTTCTTATAAAACTCTCTTCTGAAATCATTCACACATGATGAACCCATCTGAGGATGTACAGAAGTAACAATGAAGGTTATTATGCTTATTTGTCTCCACCAGTAAAGATGTAGACAAGCCAAGGATTTCCTCAGATATATATAACCATTTCTATAAAATCAAAAAGAGTCTTTTGAGAAACATACACACACTAGCAGCTATGCAGATTCTTGGCATCTTCATAGGATGTTAACATTGCCATTACATCAATTTCATTAGTAGGAGTTACTTGAATCCAAAGTGGATGATCTGCATGCATGATCAAAGGTTTTTCACTAAGTGAGTGCCTTGTACAGTGCCTGGGAGTAGTAATTATTCTATCATTATTTCTGAGTAAGCAAAAGAATCCTGAGAGGCCTACCTTCAAGGCCAACACCAACAAATTCGCAGACAGGTAGATCTGAAGTGTGGTTACCAGAAACGAGGTAGTTTTTTGCTCAAAATCTCAGTGCTCTCTGGAATGAAGTAAAAGATGTCAGGCTCTATAAGCAGCATCTCTAGTCATAAACCCAAAGCCAGACTCTTACGTGTGTGCCATGCAGAAAAGAATATGGGTCTTACACCTGTGGTGTTGGATTTTTTTTTTCTGACGGATATGTAAACTGATAACAAGACCATCTGCTTCTTTATCCTCAGATATAAAAGATGACTACACATGTAGAGAACTAATCATTTTGCCAGCTCTCACTGCTTGTCTGATTTCATAAATATCTTTGTACAGCTCCTTTTAATAACTTTTTTCTTTAGAATTTTCTGATCCTCAGCTTTGTTTACATGCTCTTAATTTCCCAAGCATGAAAAACTATCAAGTGAATTTCTTTAATTACAACAATCAACAGCAACAACAGAACTGCTTTCTTTAAACTGAAATCTAAATTTCTATTCTTCCATGATGCTGCTTTCCAGGAGTTATGGGGCCTAATGTTCAAAAGTTCCAAATGCAAAAAGATGAACAAGGATGAATCAGGATTTCTGACAAAGTAATACAGCCCTGAGAGACAGTCCTAATGCCACCTCAGCTTGCTTCATTCACTCTTTGACTCGAGTATTTACTATGTTCTGTCTGCTCCAGCTCTGCCAATGGTGCCTGAGATCCTACACCAAAATGGCTGCAGCTACCAGCACAGCTGATGTATTCAACCTTCTGCTCCTCCCCAGCCAGCCACAGTACGAGAAATCCCCTCTCCTATTAGTTTTATTTATGTTTTCTCAAGTTTATTGGGGTAACGTTGGTTAATACAAATTATATAATTTTCAGGTGTACATTATAATTTAATTTACGCAAAGGCAATTTAATTAGTTTTAGCAAGACTATATTAGAGTCTTTCAAAGGGGGATTGTAACAGGAAACCAAAAATAAAGAAAAAAGTAGAAAAGCATAGCCCTCAAAACATTTGCAGAACACATGAGTGTTATTTGAAAATAAGTCTGTCACAGACAGGCACAGCTGGCACAACTGACGAGACCCCCCGCTGCTGCCATGCCACCATCTGTATTTCTTCCTCACCTCCACTCTATCTATCAAAGAGTCTGAGATGAGAAAAGGAATCGGGTCCTGGAATCTTGTAAACGGCCTCCGCCAAGCTAGCTGGGGCAGCGTTTTAATTAAGCCAGGTTAAGAGATTGCATGTTTGTGCATCGTTTGTCCTTTTCACTTAGTTTCCAAGCTGACGTTACTTTGAAAATAAATGCAACTTTGCTTTTGTTAAAACAGAGTGGAAAGGAGTCCTTGCTATAGATAACAGAAGCGGTTGGAACCCTCTCGAGTGGGGGTGGGGAGGTCCACAAATGCTGTAAGAAAACATTGGAACTCGTATGTTTATTTTATCTTATCCTTTCTTTAAAAGTTTTACTTTTACTTATGTTTTAAAATATACGCAAATGCAATCCAGTGGAATATGTGTATAATGTTTAAATAAATACCCATATGTTGGGTTGCTCAATCCAGATTTTTTCACTGAGGGAGTACACAATGAAAACGGTTTGGAGAATGTTGCCCACAAGATTAATACCATGGTGGCAGCTTCCACAGCCACTCAGAATCCCAGGAAAAGTAGGTGGAGCTAGCACAGGTAGATCAGAGGTGAAACCCAGGCAGAAATGAGTCAAAACACCTGATATGCTGATTACTTCCTGTTCAGTGTTTCTATATTACATTTTTGGCCTTGTGTATAATATTGTGTTAAGTATATAGGCTTTCCAATCAGACAGAATCTCCCTCCTTCACTTCCTGTGTGACCTTGGGCAAGTTCCTCAACTTTTTACACCTCTATTTTGTTTCTGTAAAATGGAGTTTTTGATACCGACGGCATATGGGTTACTGTAAAGACTAAATGAGATTGTGTATTTAAGATGCTGAACATGTTGCCTGATATGTAGCAAGCTCTGAGTAAACAGAGACTGTTATTATTTCTATTTGTTTCCTACTTTAAAGCCCCCAAACCCAAAGATCCAGGCAAGGAAATTTCCAAAATTTGAGCTTAAGGTTTGCAAGGTAGTCATTTCTTATGTCCCAAATAAGACTAAGGGACTTGCCAGGGAGCATTCTGCCTTCATATGAATTAACCGCTTAATCCCTGTGAGTTAACTAATATTTCATTTAACTTAATGACAAAGAACTTGAATGGCAACTCATTGAAGGATAGATATAGAGCTGTCTCATGATAGAGCTGGGGTTTGAACCCAGGCAGTTTAGCTCCAGAGAGTTGAATTTGCCTGATGTCTAAAAGTTTCTGCACTGTGGCTCTATTATCATTTGAGGCCAGTTAGTTCTATGTTGAGGGGACTGTCCAGGGCCTCGTAGGATATTTAGCAGCATCCCGGCCCTCTGCCCTTTCAATGCCGTTAGCACCTTCACCTAAGTTGTGATGATCAAAAATATCTTCAGAAGTGATCAAATGTCCCTTGGGAGCAAAGTCACCTTTGGAGAACCACTGGTCCACACCAACCAACGTTTTTAGTATTCTACATATTCTTGTCCTTAGCTTGAGTTAGGTAATATTATGTCCCTCATTTTACTCATGACAAAACTAAGGCACAAAGTTCGTTCTAGTTCTTAGCCAGAGCAACATATTAGAATCACTTGGAAGCTTTTAAAAATTTCTGTTTCTCAAACTGCATCCAAGGTAGGTCACTTGCATAAGGGTCCCCGGGGCAGTGGAGAGGATAGGGGACCCTGGGGTCTGTGCTTTGCAAAGCTCCTCAGGCGATTTGAGTGCAGTTTAGTATCAAAGCTCTAGTCATTCTTTTAGGAATCAATTCACAGAATGATTTACTTGCTCTGTAATTAGAAATCTAACTCCCTAATTATAGTACACTTGTTACTGTCTCCTCTTTCCTTGAATCCCCTCTTCCAAATAGTCCTGGTTTTTGTCTTCCTGTCGGTTACTTCCTTGCATATTTTCTTTCCCCTGCTCTGTGTATGTCTCCCTGTTTGTTCATGATGGTCCTTCTAAAAACTCTCTTTCCTTGTTTTTTTCTCTTTTTCTTCCCCAACTCAACTACCATCACCTTTCATCTGACTTCAGCTCAAGTCAGCTTAGACATGACCCTTTTGGAAAGCAGTTTTGATCCTTCCACTGACCTTTATCTCCCATTATACCCTAAAAAGTCCTGGAATCATCCCTATCCATATTATGTTGTCATCTTTGATACATGTCAATCTCCCGTAGACCCCCTCATTTCTACCACAAAAGCCACAAGACTGATGTTTAAAAAAGCTAGATCCTTGTCATTTATCTTGAGCCCAGCACTCACCTATGTCTTAAACTACAAACAGCTTAATGAACGCTTGCTGAATGAGTGAATGAGCGACCTGTCCCAATTTTCTTAAACTCATCTTTTTCCACCTCCCACTGACCCATGTAAATCACTGATTCACTGTTTCATTACTTTCTCCCTGCACATTTCGGCACTTGCAAACTTCCTGCCTTCTTTCCTTCTTGAGCCATTTGCCCACTGGTGAGAGTGGTAGCTGAACTGTTTTAACTCCGTGAGACTCCAGGAGCAAAGCCAGGCAGCTGTGGCTGGAACTCATCTCTGGCTTTGAAACCTAAATGAAGCTATCATCAGCAAGCTCCAAGTTGTGGTGAGCCTTGTTCATGCTCAGATCAGCTTCTGTCTTCACCACAATTCTAGGCTTGCACATTATAATACAAGAGTGATAGAGAAACTGCCGTGTTCTCTCTGTGCCCATGACTGAGGTTAATCCAATTTGTTTACCATAATGAAGCTGCACCATTATCTACTGGCTTCGCTCTGCAGAAAAGTAATTTTCTCCTGCAAGATCCCTATCATTCAGAGGATTTTAAAATGCACTAGTAATGTGTGGGAAAACATTCAACTGAAGTCCTTTTCTTCATATAGTTAGTTCTTAGGGCAAAGAGCAGATTGTCTAGGCAGAGGAGGAACCCACCCATATGAAGAAAAACACCTCATAAGTTCAGAAGCCAGGGAAGAAATGATGATGGGGAACCAGTTATTACAGTTCAATGGAGAGGCAATGTCCCCAGTGTCCCTCCACTGCTGCCTGACCATAGCCTCTAACCAGATGACCAGACTGGGCAAGGATTGATCCAAGTGGGTCTCTGAGGATGGCTAATCCCTGTTTCTAGAATAGCTCTCCCCATCCCCCATCCCTCACAAATATTGATATGATATCTCTGAGTTAATAGTCTTTTAATCCTCAAAAAAGTGATTTTTTCCCCATGTGGAGAAAGAAGTTTACTTCAGACTTACCAGAGTATCATGTTGATTGCAATATATTCATATTTTTTAACAGCCATGTTATTTAAAAACTCAGAATTAAAATTACCTTTTATCACCAAAGCAAGAATTATGCGAGCTAATGTTTTTGGTATGACTGATGATTCTAATCATGCTTGTTTCACTGAGAACCCTCTGGATCAAAGAAGAAATTTCATCAAAAAGGGTTGATAAAATTGACTCATGGTGATTTTTAAATAAGGTAACATTTACAAGAAAGGGAGACAGACTAAATCACGAGTATTACCCTTCAAGTTTTTTACTCTTTAAATTTAAACTATTTTGTAAAAATTAGATAAATAACAGCTTCAGTAAAATCAATAAAGAAATGAGCAATACATCAAGTAGAAGTATCTTCACTTTGTAGAGAAGTCACAAAAGCTGCTCTGTCGGATAACGGCCAAACTCTTCCCCAACATTCCCCAAAGTTAATAAACTACAACCTGCTAGGTATTCCAAACTGTAAACTGTGGGATTCAAGTGACTATTTCTCTCCTTTAAGTTTTGTTCCTCAGGCTCATGTCTCTCTAAGGCATAATTGTTTTGGTCATCCTGAACACATTTCAATGTTTTTTAACCCAAAAAGATAACTGGCTGTTTTTGCACAGATTTATTCAAGAATAAACATTAGTTGGCATTGCAATGCTGCTCTGATAGTATATTATGCATACTACTACTTGCCAGAATAAAGTTTCAGTTATTACACGTACATTTATAGCTATACACATATGTGTGTCTATATACAGACAAGTCAAACCTTATATAGAGAGACTCTGTGTATATGAAAATGAGACCTTTATTTTCTGTGTAATGTGCCAAAATATTAAAATTAGATAATTCAGCCAAGTTCTTCACAGTTTCACTTGAAAATATACTTTAAAATTCATGTAAAATTGATTCACTTTCTTGAGGATCTCAAAAGAGTCATGGGCCAATCTCAGTTTCACAAAAATTCCATTTGTTCCTTAACACTGCAGTAAAAAGAAGAAAAGGGAAGAGGAGATGGAGGACGAGAATGGGGGGCCAATGAATTCTCTGTGGGTGATGAGTTCTCACCTTTTTAAATTGTGAGATTTAATACCATCATGCAGCGAGACACCTTTCTAGATCAGTAATATAAAAAAGGGGAGAAAGTAGTATCGACTGAGTATAATACTATGAACAGGGCATCTGAAATCGAATTTGAACCTAGGTAGAAAATGAGCCACAAAAGAAAAAAGAAGTCAAAACTAATCAGTGAGAATTTACAGTAAAAGAAAATTATTTCTGAACAGTCATGATTTGCCTCTTTGATCAGAGAATTGGGGGCCAGATTTTTCTGGTTCCTTAATATCTCCCAACTTCCTAATATAAACCTTGTTTGAAGAAACCAGCTGTTAATATGTCATGAATATGAAATTAGCTGGATTAAATCTCCAGAGGAGCCATTCATCCCCCCGCCATCACCCCCACATTCTCCTTGAAAACTTCCTTAAGTCCCTGCTATTTATCTTTCCTCTCTAGACTTTCATCACACACCTTCACCATCTTAGCAGATAGAAAACGTTTCTGTATATGGTACTCCAACAGAACAAAGGGTAACATTCTCACAGATCAAATCTGGGTCATGCCAGCTTTATAAGACTTAGAAAAGTGTCAGTCTCCTTGTAGAAGTTAAATAAATGCCTACCGCATTAAGAAATTAAAATGAAAAAATAAAACTGAATGCAGCTGACATCTTCAGATGACTTAGTTCACTGCCGTCATTCACTGCCGTGAGAAGCTGCCGTTGAGACTCAGAAATCGGAAGGGAAGATTGGCCGCTCTTTCAACGCTGAGTAACTCATCTTCGGGTTAGTTAAAACTGATCTCTTATTTAATCACAACATCTTTCTTCATTCCGGTATCTCCATAAATTGATTTTTACTTGCCCCAAATAACTTACACCAGGAAAGATCCTTGTCATCAGATCAACTGCTAGAATAAAAAATTATCGTGCAACAAGTGATGTACAGAGTGCATTCATCTATTCACTCATTCATTCCATTGATGATTTTTCTGTTTGTCCATTTCTTTGTTTCTTCATTTATTTTTGTGATAATCACATGCATAGAATTTTACTAATCCTAATCCTTACTTCATAACATGCCATCAACTTTTTTTCATGCATGGCTCTATTTCATATTTTGTTGTTGGTTTATTCTAATAATACACAAATTTCCTCAATACTAACAGCCACCTATAGAAATAAACATTGACAGTAATGTACACCTAAATACTTTCTCCCCATTTTGTCCCCCTTCTCTCCCAAGAGAGGAAATCATTATCCAGAATTTATTATTCTCTTTCTTATTTAAGTTTTATCTCATATATATGTATTCTAAACAATATCTTCATTTATATCTATTCAAAAACTAATTAATGTCTTCATGTCACAAAATAGCAAATATTGTTTCTTATAGAGACACTTATAAGCTTTGGTCAGTGTATACATGGCACACAAGCGTGGTTCAGCAGTCTCTGGGTGGAGGATTAGACCTGGGAAGGATAAAAACACTCTACACTTTGGCTAGTCTCCTTGCACTTATGCTACAGCTTCACTCTTGTACTCAGGAGCGTGGCGGCGGCCAGCATCCTCTCATAGAAGGCACACTTCCCTCTGCTATCATTGGCTGGTCCCCTCAGGTAGATGACAAACTGTTGATGAGGACTGAACAAACTCACATTTGCCATTCAAATGCCTGGTTCATAGTATTATACTCAATTTTACTTCCTCTTCCCCCCCTTTATTTTTTTTAGGTGAGGCAACCGTTGGTTGACCTCATAGATTGCAAGGACCTTGTCAGGTTATGATTCTTTATTTTTTATTTGTTTTTTACGCCTACAGCACCTGGTCTTCCTAGGTGGTCTCTCATCCAAGTACTAACGAGGCCCAACCCTGCTTAGCTTCTGAGGTGGGACTGGGCTTGTTCAGGGTGGCATTCCTCCCCTTTTTTATATTACTGACCTAGAAAGGTGTGTCCGTGCATGGCGGTATGGAATCTCACAATTTAAAAAAGATGAGGACTCATCACCCACAGAAGCAAAGTATTCCAAATGATATAAACAAATACTTAAAGAAGAAATAATCCACTGTGAAGCTGTTAGTGATACCACTCTTTATCCTGTTTCTTTTCTTCTCGGATGCTCTCAGCTCAGTCCTGGCCAGATTCCAGCCATGTCTTCAGTACCTTCAATGGTGCTGGTCCCTGTCCTGTCTTGTCCCTCTTTCTATCTATGGTTCTACTGGGATAAATAGTACCTCAGAGTTGTAGAAAGAGACAAGAGATGATTCGAGTCCAATTCATAAAAAATATTGTTCTCCTCTGTATCTGTATCTCACTTTACAACTTTTCAATGTCTTTTTAGGATATTACTTGAATTTTATAAAGTCTTTGCAATAAGTGGGTTAGAAATTTTATAGAAGACAAACTGAAACTCAGAGCAGTCAAGAAACTTGACCAAGCTCAAATGGCAACAAGTCTAGGTAGAACCTAGACTTTCTGATTCCTATAGAAATTTTTTTCTTCTGTCCTCTTCTCCACCTTCTCCAGGTCCACATCCACAAAAGAGAGAAGATCATCAATGTAGAGACTTTTTGTGGAAAACTGGGATTGTGCCTTCCTTATTCAGCCATTCTTCTTACAACACTTGTAAGAAAAATGCTATAGAGCAAAACACTCTCTGAAAAATCATCAGTTAATTTGCAATTTCAAATTGTGGCTCTACTTTGCATCACATGTTATAGAAAGGTTTTGTAAAGCTAGACTACTAAGTTTATGTTTATATGGTTTTGCAGGCACTCTTCTTGAAAGAGGACACTTCTTTACATTGTTCTGAATTCCATCAGTCATCCCATTGTCCTCTTTTTATTTAAAAGCCCTTCCTCAAAGTGATGTTAACAGTCCTAAAAGACAACAGTTTAAAGCCATCTATTCCTCTAGAACCAAAGGAAATGGAACTTATTGTATTACTCCAGCCCTGTGGGGGTTAATGGATTCATTCATCTCCTCACAAAGGCTCATCAAGGTGCCACCATGCACAGACAACAAAACCATTTTCTGAGCCTCACTTCAGCCCTGATTCCTTTCACCACCACTGTCATTTTTTTGCTTCATAGAGTCTTCCACCAAAAACAGTACTCCTTAATTATTCTTCATAACCACTAGCATTGTACAAAGGAATGAAATATAAAGATTCATTTGAAAACATAAAGTATTAGAAACCATTATATTTCAGTACCTTGACATCAGCATTCTGATGGACTTCATTTCTGTCTCCATTTTGAATGCTAGCATTGCAGGTACAGGAGACATAAAAGTCTGCTGTTAAATGCAGCATTAATCTGCATGTTCTTCTGGCTTCCACAGGTTACGGAAGGCCTCACAAGTCACCTGCAGTCCCCAAGCATCTGTGAACTGCCCTTGATTCCCGTGAGTTCTCCAGGCTCACATGGGCCTGAGTAAAAGGGGCAGATGGGTGTGCCAAGCAGCCGGTTTTTATTCTGGCATTTGCCAAAAGGGAAATTGCTAAAATGTTTTAGGGCCCCCTCAGGAGAATAAAAATGTCACAACTGCCTTTAGCTTTTATCCTTCAGCTAAAATCAATGCTTTCTAAAAAAAAAAAAAAAAAGAAGCTTTTAATATTCGTATAAGAGTTTTGCTTCAGATCCAGCTTATATTAATTAAGCACATACTCTTGGCAAGAGTTTTAAATAACTTCAGTCCCATAATGATCAGATATTAGTCATCTTCACCTCACATTTGTGGAAACTGGGACTGCAGGACCAAGTGGCCTTCTGAGGTCACACAGCCTAAGGGGCAGAAGCAGAATCTGCACCTGGCTCCTGGAACTCTATGCGCTGTCATTGCATCTCGCTATCCTGAGATCATGCGTCTGCAGAGGGAGATTAGGCTAAAATGACCTATGCTGTGGCTGAGCCTACACGGACTCATCATGATTCACTACTTAGCTCTTTCAATAAACATTTATTGAGAAATTACTATGCACCAAGAACTCTCTTAGGTGCCAGAGATATAATATGGATCAAAACAGATAAAACTCCTTGCACTTGAAGAATTAATATTTACCATGGACACAATCAACCTAACAAGATGCAAAAAGTAAAATAGATAGCATTTTAGTAAGCATTAAATACTAAGGAGAAAACATAAAACATTAGGAAAGAGGGAGAGGAAATGCCATAGATTGCAAGGGAGGAAATTTTGAATAGCATAGACAGGACAGGCCTCCCTAAGAAGGTGACTTTTATAGTTACATTCAATTATCTCATTAGTATTTGCTCTCTGAGATTCTTGTAAGAAATCCCATCATCGTGTCACTTGGGAATACATTGTAAGAATCGACTTGATCATATTCATCCCCTGTCCCATTTCTTATGAATTGATTTTGCTTTGGCTGGTGACTTATGATGCATTTAAGGACCAAAGGCTTTGGTTGTGGTTTGAACAGTTCTAGGCCATTGTAGAGAACACAGAGGGGACAAAGGCAAGGCTACACCCCTTCTATAGTCGCATTATGATGGCTCCCACTACCAGCCTGTACCTTTCAACAAGTTGCACAACTTTTCTGTACACTAGAAAAATCCATAAAATAGAGACATTAATAGTACACTACGAGGATTATATGAGGCTAATGCCTGACAAGTCCATGCTCAGAAGGGGGTCTGGTATGTCATTTATACATGTAATGGACATGAAAAAATATTAATTAATGTCAAGGATGTTACTCTGGATGACATATTCTTTAGAAACAAAGAAGCAAAGATACCCGTACAATCTTATTGCTTTAAAAGAACACTACCGGGAGAGTGGATCTGGTGTGGCAAATAGCCAGCACAAAGAAAGTGTTTTTAATTTAAGGTGTGAATACATAATAAAAAGGCAGCATTTCTTAGCAAAGAATATTAAAGTCAATTCCATAAGAACGTAGAAGCATAATTGACCTCAGTTCAGGATTCTGAAAAACAACATTCATTGGAGCACTGGTAGAATTATTGTGGTGATTGTTTTTCATTCATTAAAAAAATAAAAAGAAAGAGAGAAAAAAACAAACCTATCAGGAGTAGGAACTTCGTGTCACCATCACCTGTATATGCCTGAATTACCAGGGCAGTGCTCGTCCGACAGGTATGAGGAGACCCCGAAAGCAGCTGACGACAGCTGGCGTAAGCATGGCAAGCCCAAGCTTCGCTGTAGGTTTGTGGTTTTCAAACTCTGTTCCTGATGGCCCCAGGGTTCCACAAAGATGCCCCAGGGGCTGTAACTGGATAAGGGCAAGATCCAGAGAGCAGACCTCCAGACCGCACCCCTGCTTCAATGATCTCTGCTGCTCCCCTTTTATTGATTTATATATTAGATCTTGTGTCAGAATTTATTTTTTTTAAGTCCCATTGTTTTTAAAAAATGTTTAAATTGTTTGAAAACTATTGCTTTATAACTAGCACATGGTTCCCATACCAGCAGGCTTTCAGTATCTAGCCCAGTTCAGTGCCTGTTCAATAATCACTATTCCAGTGACTGGATTACCCTGGAAAACTGGAGTTAATACATATTACACAGTTAACACAGAAATCAACTCCATTCAACTTTAACTGACACAAGCAGCTATAAATTTAAGTACTGTACCAAAATAAACAGGATGGTTGAGGCTAAGGATTAGAATCTAAACCTCAGCTCAATTGTAAAATGTGAATAGTAACAATAACTACTTCATTGGGCTTTTGTGCAGATTAAATAAGATATTCCACAGAAAGTTCCTAGTAGCGTGTGTGGCACACAGAAAGCACTCAGGAAATGTTACTTGCATATATACATACATATGTACACGTTTGTATACATGCACACACTATATGTGTATAAATGCATATACACACACAAATAAATATATGTATACACATATATGTTCATTAGAATTTTAAAATTGAGGGAACTATTTTTAAAAATTATATAATCCTGTGATTTTAATATGTTTATTAGCAACAGGACCTTGTCCTCAAATACATGAAAAAAAAAATCCCAAAGTATAGGTTCTCTGGTAAATCAAGAGGGTAGAAAGTCCATTTCCCCCTTGCCTACACATGTGCACTCACGCATGTGCACACACACACACACACACACACACCTATCTATGGCAGCCCAACAAGCACGTCATGTCTTACTCTCTCTTACTACTGCCCAGTAAGGCGCTAAGGCTCTTTGGAAAGATGTCATCATTTATCAAGTCCAATTCCCTCATGTGTCAACAGCATAAACAAACCCCGAATAATGAAAATATTTGCCTGATGTTTACGGAATATCCCAAAAGAATAGTTAGTATGTATTGAGTTCTAACTATACATCGGGTACCATGTTGAGCAGTTTATCTACATCACCCTTTTCAACAGCCTCCTGAATCAGGGATTGTCATCATGGCCATTATACACACACACACACACACACACACACACACACACACACACACACACACACATACTCAGATTAAATAAAGTGGCTGAGGTCTTAACATCCGTAAGAGCAAGAGCCTGGATTTAAACCATGTTTATATAATTCCAAAGCCTCAGCTCTATTACCCTCTGACTTGTAGCCTAGGCAACCTTAATTCCTATTTCATCAACTTAAGTCCTGCCCTCATATTGTTCCAGGTCCCTAACTGATGTACTTCTTTTCATTTGAGAATATGAAAGTCTATCTCTGATTCATTAAAGACTCAAGTCACATTTTCTGTAGAACCGACATCCCAGCCAGGGAATTTAAGCGACTTCTGCACTATCAGTACAGCTGGAGTCAACTCCATCAACCTATGTTAGGCATGTTGTTTAACCTTGTTTGGTTTTGAAGGAAATGAAGCAACAAGAAGGTTGCCTGAAGTTTTCAGTCCCTATTGACCATTTTAGTTTCATTTCAAGAACAGCTCACTCTCCAAAAACCAACATCGCATCCCCCTGAATTGCAGTGAACCGTTCTGTGATCGAGGTCCCAATGAGCAGCTCTGATCAACATGAAGGTGGAGTCATTGACTTGATTTTTCTGTGCACCTCCTTCCTGTGGGCCCCAATAAAATTAGCATTTACTACTATACTTAAAATTCATCATTGAATCATAGAAGCCAACATAGGCATAAATGATTTAAACCATGAGTACCACTGTGATATTGGGTTTTCCTGAATGAATGAATAACACTGTTGGCAATACATTTCACAGTTCTTTGTGTTTCATAACTCTTGCAGGCTGCTACACCTGTGTGACAATTAGACATTTCGATCATTCATTTATTAAAAATTTTTTAACTAATTTTTTATAGTGACATTGGTTAACAAAATATGCCAAGTTTCAGATGTACATTTTAACAGTAAGGTATATAAAAAGTTTTTACTACTTATTCTGCACCAGGCACTGAGTAAGACATTGAGTATTAATTTTAAATTTAAAAATCTCTATTATAGTCATGAGTAGCTTAACAATGGGGATACATTCTGAGAAATGCATCGTGAAGTAATTTTGTCATTGTGCAAACATCATAGAGTGCACTCACTCAAACCTGTGTGGTATAGCCTGCACACCTAGGATCTATGGTATAGCCTACTGCTCCTAGGCTACAAGCCTCTATATCATGTCACGGTACAAAACACATAAGATTAAATTAAGCACAAGCAAAAATGATGCAATCAAGAGACATAACCCTGAGGAGCATGAGGCCGCTGCCAGTGTAACATGCAATTCTGTTTTATAGCAAACTATTTTTTATATAAGTAGAAAAAATATACTCTAAAATAATAAGAAAAACTATAATATAATAAATATATAAAACAGTAACATAGTCATTTATTATCAAGTATTATATACTGTGCATAATTGAATGTGCTATGCTTTTACGCACCTGGGAGCACAGAAAATTTGTTTTCAACAGCATCACCACAAACACACGAGCAATGTGTTGTGCTATGACATTACAGCAGCTATGACCCATGTCACTGAGAGATAGAAAATTTTCAGCTCCATTATAATCTTACAGGACCACCATGGTATATGATGTTGTCCAAAACATCATTCTGCAGCATGTGACTATATTGGAGTGTACACCAGCATCCAGGTACCATGCTAAGGGCCTTTCATACATTTAGCTCTCAAAACAGGGAGTTCAAAACTGTTATTATCCCTGGTTTACAGGTAAGGAAACAAGACTTATCAAGTTAAGTAATTTGTTTCAAGTTACACAACTATTTAGTAATGGAGTTGGAAAATTTTGAATCAGAATGGAGTTTTTTTGTTTACTGAATGACTCCAATGATATTTGATCCTGTATGAGGTTTACAAAGTGATCTCAATGACATAGATATCCACAGATTTTTTTGAGATATGCATAGAGATTTTGACCTCTAAGAAGCTTCCAGTTTAATTGTGTAGATAGTGGTTCTCAACTGAGGAGGTTTTGCCCCCGCCCCAAAGGGACATTCAGAAATGTCTAAAACCAATTTTCATTTTTACAGTTGGTGATGTGGGGGTGGGAAGATGCTGCTTGCATCTAGTCGGTTGGATCCAGGGATGCTATTAAACATCTTAAAATACAAAAGGCATCCCGCCGAATCAAAAAATTATCTGGTGCAAAATGTTAATAGTACCAACGTTGAGAAACACTAACAGAAATAAGACAACCCATAGAAAGTTAAATTCAACCAATAATGTACAATTTAAATTATTTAAAGACACTGAAGGAGAAATAGTTGGATTACGGAGAACGGCTCAAAGAGAAAAGTTTTGGAGTACAAGGGCTGGAATGCAAGCTTTGCACTTGGACAAATCTGTATTTAATCTCAAGTCTGCCCTTAACGAATTGTGTAACTTTGGCCAAATCTCAGTGTCCTCATCTTTAAATGGAAACAAAAATACTGACCTTATTTTTATTAAAACAGGAATATTATACCAATTGAGATGATATATAAATTGCTCCTGCCACCCCAATAGTGATAGCCATTCTGGAGAGGTTGCACTTTTCTAAGTTACTAGTCATGTCAAAATAACCAAAATAGTTGGACTGAGTTTAATATGATGTGGTTATTTCAATGATTTTAATGACCTAACAACTAACCACAAGATCTGTCAAGCTGATTGCTGTACAAACCATAGCATTCCTAGACAAGCCCAGAGTAAGAGTCAAGATTCCTTCTGTCTCACCAGTGTCCTTGCCTCCTTCACGTCCTTGGCAAGTAACCTCCTTAGCTTGGATATATGTGTCTCCCACCCTCCCAAACTCATATGTTGAAACCTAATCCTTAATGTGATGGTATTAGGAGATGGGCCTTTAGAAGTTAAATAGGTCATGAGGGTGACACCCTCATGAATGGGATCAGTGCCCTTATAAAAGGGGTCCCAAAGAGCTCCCTGGTCCCTTCTTACTATGGGATAATCCAGTAAGAAGACAGCCATCTATGAACAACGAAGCAGGCTCTCACCAGACACTGAATCTGCCAGCACCTCAGTCTTGAACTTCCCAGCCTCCATAACTGTGAGAAATAAACTTCTACTATTTATAAGCCACCCAGTCACTCGGGTATTGTGTCACAGAAGCCCAAACAGACTAAGACACTGACTTCCCTACTTTAGGCCACTACACAATTCCTGAGCTGTACAATCTACATATACCTTTTATTTAGAAATGAGTTAACATACTGACAATTTTAATGGCATACTGAAAGCTTAACCATATTTCATGCAGTCAGTTTCTACCTTCCTCTCTCTTTCTACCTCTCCCATTGGCCAACATGCCATGCTTTCCAATGTGTTTTTATGCAACCTTGGAGTCAAACTTCCCAACGATCTCCAATGAGATCTGTTATCTTCACAGGATCCATCAGAGTGACCTTGAAGCCAACCAAAGGTGAACACAAAACTCTGAGACAGATTCAGGCCCAGGGCAGTCTGGATCCAGAGGGTGGGATGGGATTAGGCCCTGGGACTGAGGATGGGATTTAGGCTACCTGAAGATCTACAGAAGCCAACACTCTGGGTATGGTAGGCCACACCGGAGCCCAGCAGGTCAACAGTGGTTGCTTTCTCTGCAAACCTTGAAATAGTCCCACTTTTCTGAAGAAAGAGACCTGGAATATCTAGAAATCATATATGAAAAACGTTTGAAATAATCCTCCTGAGAAAGTCCAAACACATTGCTTGACTAACAATGGAGACGCTAACTCGCATCTTCATGAAGCCGTAGATGGGCTTCCACTGCTCTCAGGTGCCCACACAGATGGCTCGGCAGGGCCTTGCTTCACCGTGACTTTGCACCTACCCATCCATCACCGGCATGAAACCCATGCAGGTCGGGATTCACCTGCCAGGCTCTGCTCCTTCCTTTAGGCCTTTGCCAGCTTAGTTTGGAGCATGTCCCTTTGCATAAAACCCTTCTGAGATTTACCATTCTATGTGCTGTAACTTTTCTGTCATAGCAAAGTAAAATTTTGCCTCCCTTTCCATTGAAAAGCAACATTTCCTGAATTATATGAGTTCCTCGTTCTCACAAATGAACAGAACAGTAAAGTCTGTTTCATACTAGGACTCATCACTTGCTGAATGAGCTTGACCATGGCACAGCTCCATGCTTCAGCATCTTTCTCTGTGAGTTGAAACAAACTGTATCTACCTCAAATGGTTACCTTGAAAATTAAATAAAGAATTGAAATAACATTTTTTAAATTCCTAGTTTAATGTCTGGCACTTTGAAGGTGCCCAGTCAACAGTGGTTGCAGTTGCTATTGTGATTATTATCGTTGGTTGGTCACTTCCTTTATCTATAAAAATGCATATTTATTTACTCATCCAACACCGAATTAGGCACCGGAGAGATAGTGGTGGAGAACAAGACAGATGAGGTTCTTGCTATCATGGAAATTACTTCCAAAGTTAGAGGGACAGATAATAATCAGGTGAATAATGAATGCACAACATAATTTTAGATGGTGGAAAGTACTATGAAGAAATACATGGCAGTGTATTGGAGAATGACTAGCTGAGAATGGAAAACTATGAAAAATTCTACAATCAGAGGAGGCTTCATGGAAAAACAAACAAACAAACAAAAAACCTGCATCTGTGCTAAAAACTGAGTGGCAAGAAGAAATCAGCCAAAGAAAGAATTGGGGTAGGCGGCTCAAAGAGTAAAAACAGCAGCAAATGCAAAGGTCCTGAGATAGGAACAAGCTGAGATGTTAAAGAGAAAGAATACCAGCACAGCGTTTCTGCAGCACAGCAAGCAAAGAGGAGGCGGCTGCAATAAACGTTAGAGGAGCAGAAAGGAGTCAAGTAGTGTTAGCTTGCAGATCCTGGTAAAGCATTTGAACTTGTATTCCAAGTGCAATGAAAAGCCAAGGTGGGGGGCCGGGTAGGTAGCATATAAGTAGGGAAGTGATGAGCTTGAATTACTATTTGAAAAAATAATTTTAGCTTTAGACTTGACCTTAAAAGGGCAAAAGTGAAAACAAAAGAGCACAATAGAAAGCTAATATGCAGTAACCCACTGCAGAGATGATGGTGGTTTGAGCCATAAACATTTCTTTCCTTCTCCGAGTTGCTATGAAGAATAAATGAGATCATGTAAATGCACCTAGGACAACTCTTGGCACAGAATGGATGCTCAAAATATTTTAATTCTCTTCTTCCAACTCTGCCTGTAACAGAGAACTATTTCCACAAAGACTCTTCAAGGCAGCTATAACACAAGTAAGTGAATGCCAGAGACTCGAATTCTCATCAACTGAATGTTGACACAGCAACATTATAACAAGGCCGAACAAATGCCAATTTCAGCCTGGTACATATTGCCTTGTGTTGCCATTTTGTTAAAACTCCAAAAACTATTATGCTTGAACATTGTAAACTCATTTTTTTGAAAAGTAGCACAGGGACCATAATGTGGTTTGAATTCACAATCTAGGATCACCATTCTCCTCTAGTCCAAAGAGAAGATTTAAAAAATTCCAATTTAAAACTATAACAGATTTGTCTTTCAATTAATGCTGAAGGCTCAATCCGACTGTCTTGAATTAAAGCTGCATGCCTTCCTGCTATCAACTAATGGATGCTATAAAGGGATTGTCATAAAATAAGTATGAGGAATACAATGTTAATTGTAATTCAGATGAGGAATAAAAAATGTAATTGGTGTGAGAGAAGTTCTGGTTTAAAGCATCCACAATGAGTCAGGAGATTGAAAGGAGCATTGCGAAATGGCTAAGAATCTGGGTTTAAAGAAAGACTTCCTGGGAGTGTATCCATTCTTCCCTCATCTGTTCTCATCTGTGTGACCTTGGGGAAGTCTCTTCACCTCTCTAAAAATCAGTGTCCTTGTTTGTGGAATGTGAAAAATAATAACACCTCTCTCATCAGATAGTAAAGATTAGATAGATAGATAGATAGATAAAAGTATAGATATTATATATATAATATATGTATATATTATATATACATATATTTTATATATACATATTTTATATATATATAATATATGTATATATTATATATATTTTATATATACATATTATATATATATATATATATATATATATATATATATATATATATATACAGTGTTTAGTATGGTGCTGGCATAAAATTAAAAGAAATAACAATTATCTTCATGGCCTTCTAGTACCCTGAGGCTCAGGTGAAGGAACTGGAATTATTTATTCTAGAATTAAGAAGGCTGAGTGTGTAATCTTGATTTTTATGATGAAAACTGCCACAATGCAGTAAGTCCTCCAAGGCTAGATGCTGTGCCAAGGATTTATGTTTAAAAAGAGAAAGAAAGCAGCCCCCAACATTCAGAAGCTGGCCTGGCACCACAGAACACCAACCTCAGACAAGGCCGCTCTGAGACCATGGTAAAATGAAACAAAGCAAAGCTACTTCATAACTTCATCCAACCACAGACAAAAGTAAAATTTCTATGCCACCCTAAAAATGCCAGGTATCCCCTCTTCTTCTAATAAATGATTGTTACATATTTAGCAATTACAGCTTTCTACTCGTGCCAATCTCTGCTCCCTGTAGATAAGATTATTGAGACAGACGATTGTAGAATTGCCTCTGCTTTCTGACAGCACCTAATCTAGAGCAAACTCTTCTTCACATCACCCACCCAAAGCCCAAATTCCACAATAGGTTCATTCTGAGGCCCTCTGACTGGGACATCTCACAGTTGCCCATTGCGAATGTTCTTCTCTGCAGAAACAAGTAACAAATCCACTTATTTAACTACGGGTGTTTCCCAGTGGTCTTTAGCTGAAGTGCATCCAATCTTAACCAAGCCCGTAAGGCATGTATTATTATCACTATTCAACAGTGGAGGAAACTGAGGTTCAGAGCAATTGAGTAACTTGCCCAAGTTCCTCTTCATATCAGGTGACAGAGAAGGGACTGGTAGTCAGGTCTGTCCTACTGTGAAGCCCAGACTCACAAATGCCCCAGTTTCATGCTGGCCTGAAAGGGTGATCATCTTCTGGGTAGGACCGGGTAGATGACTGAGCCAGAGATTCTGTCAAGAAGCAACAGAACTGTTTAGATGGAGTGTGGGGTCTTCTTAATAGGAAGAAGGAAGTAGTATAAGTGTTAAGGAGGGAGGCTAATTTTTCTACCAGATGAAGATTTTTTTAAAAAATTTAAATACATTACAATGATTTAAAGAAGATAAACATTTCAAGTTTGGAAAAGAGTAAGCACTTAACAGGGCAGTTGGGGTTGAGAGAGGCCATTCTCACACCCTACAATTCTATTCCCTGATTTGATTCTGAGATAGTGGAGGTCTATAACTGAATGGCACTTAAGTGAGAATGAAGATATAAAAGTCATTATGGCTAATATTATCCTCTAAATGATTGGAAGCATCTCATGTGAACAAGAAATAATAATTTTATTTTTACATTTCAAATTTATCTTAGTAATTGGGTAATATAAAATTTGGTTTAATTATTTTTCAGGCAGAAAGAAGGATAACTGGCAAGTGAACATTTAAGGGGGAGAATATATAGCTTGCACAATTTAAAAATAAAATCTAACAGTTTGCATGTTTAGCACCTTTCATATAAGAATTTCAGAGCATTTTGTAAAAGTGAATTACACCTCCTTCCCTTCCCCCACCCCCGATTAAGAGCTTTCTTTTACAACTGCAAAAAGAGTCTCTAGTGAAAGCGTGACAAATCTGAGTGCCCAGAGATGCGGGGGAAGGTCCTGAGTTGGAAGGAGGAATCGGGCTGATCTTCTGAACAGGAGGAGTCACTCACACGTGTTAGCTCGTCTCCAGGGAAGCAGAGCCCCTTCATGTGGACCTGCCCTCTCCTCTCCCTACATCCCTCTTTGTCCTCCTTTGTCCTCCCCCTCCAGGGCCATATGTCTTCTTTTCTTCAATTCCAGAAGTTAGTCATTTGGTTCCATCTGGTTTCCTTTGAATAATCCTCAGAGAAATGGTGAGAAAGAAGTGCACGGAGGGAGGCAGGCTTTGAGAATCATGTCCTTGGATGGGGGCACCTCCACACCAATCAAACCGTTGCATGGTCAGGATAGGTGTCCTCTTAGCTCAGCTAGTGTGGAATCCATTCCTCCATTCAACAAATATTATGGAGTGTCTAGTTATCTAAGCAGAACTACTCTAGGGAATGCAGCAATGGACAAAACAGGTGAATCTCTGCCTTTAGCAGGTATATATTCTAGTAAGGGGAAAGTCAATAAAAAAAATACATGTTTTTAAAAAAACTAATTGCATTAAAATGAGCTAAATGCCATTTGCAACAACATGGATGAACCTTGAGATAATCATGCTAAGCAAAATAAGCCAGACAGAAAAAGTAGAAAATCACATGGTATCACTTATATGTGGGATATAAACCTAAAAGCAACAAATGAACAGGACAAACAGAGACTCACGTAATTGGACTAGTGATTACCAGAGGGTAGGAAGAGGTAGACAGGTTAAAGGGGATCAAATATGTGGTAACAGAAAAAAAAAAACTAACTATGGGAGGTGAACACGCAGTGTAAATATATATATGCCTTGGATTTCGTTTACCAATGTCACCATAAAAAATTCATTCATTCATTCATTCATTCATTCATTAAAAATAAAAATAAAATGAGCTAAAGGCTATGAAAAGAAAACAGAGAAGGAGTAGACCTGAGAAGTAAGGCTTTTAAACACTGTGGTCAAGGGAGCTCTCAAACAGAAGGTGATGTTTGAGCAAAGAACTGAAGGAAGTGAGGGAGCGAATGAGAGAAAGGAATATTCTAGGCAGATGAAATAAAGCTCTTGAGACAGGAGAATGCCCAGAGCCCCTGGAGGGTGGCGGAAGTGAAGGGAGAGACGTAGCAGTCAGAGAGGTAAACGTGGACCAGGGTGGACAGGTTGGGTAGCATCTTGCAGGTCACCATAAGGACCTTGACTTTTATTCTGCGTCAGATGCAGAGACATGGGAATTTCTGAAAATAGGAGTGACGTGATCTTAGAGTTTAAAGGAATCCTAATGGTGTTTTTAGCAAAGACTAAAGGGTGGCAAGAGTTGAAGAGTTCAGTTAGAACTTAACTGCAACAACCTATGAAAAAAATGACAGTGGCTTGGCTCGTCACTTTCAGAATAAGTCCATACTGAGGTTAGTCTAGAGCACAAGTGCATGCACACACGTACATGCATGTGTACAATTGTGCGTACACCTTTCACACACCATGCATACACACACATATACACACACAAATACACATGCACACACACAAGGAAAGCAACAGATGGGTGTATGTATAATTGGATCAAAGTTATGATTTGTGGAATATACCTCAATAGTTATTTTTTTAAGGAAGCATATGGAGATCTTTAAAAGCAGGGAAATCAGACCCATTTCAGGGGATGTAAAGAGAAGCCTTTTTAAGAAATTATCTGATGGGGATGTCCCAATGTGAAAAAAGATCTTATATTTTTAGCAAATAATAATATTATCTTCCCCTGCTTGAATTCATAGTATTCTCTTTGAATTTCATTCATGGCCCTTCCATTATACTCACTTGAGTATCTTTCCTAAATTGTCTGCAAGATTGTAAGACCCCTTCAGTCTTATAGAAAATCTCCCACAGATTGATATCCTCTGTAGCAGTGGTCCCCAACATTTTTGGCAGCAGAGACCAGTGCTCCTATGAGAATCTAATGCTTGATGACCTGAAGTGGAGCTGAGGCAGTGATGCTAGCACTGGGGAGCAGCTGCAAATACATATAAAGCTTTGCTCACTTGCCCAACACTCACCTCCTGCTGTGTGACCCACTGACTGGTACTGGTCCATGGCCCAGGATTGGGGACCCCTGCAGATGTAGCACCATGTCTAACTCATTGGAGGCCCACATAAGTATTTTTTAAATGTGTTGAATTAATTTAAATATTTATTATTTCAAACTATCAAAGAACACATTATGAAGGCATTTTCAAAAGAAACAAAAAAGTTTACCAAATATTATATTTATTCATAAGAAAAGTAAACTAAGCACACATGAGAATATTTTATAAGTTATTATCATTAACTAATAATCACCTTAGAGTCAGAGACTGAGAAAGAAATGGGAGAGATAAATATCAAAAATATGTCCCACATGCAACTTTTAGAATTATATGGCAAATAAAAACTAGTATATAATTGCCAGGAAAGCTATTTAAAGCAGAAATATGAGATTAAAAATGCCAAAGGTGTAAACAACTTTAATCTGCTAATTTATTACACATGTCTCTTAGAGCCAAGTTTTATTTTAAGATTAGATCTTGAATATTTTCACTGTGTTGCTGCAAATGAAACTAAAATTTTCTAAACTCAAATGTTATGCATTTTCATCTTTTAGATGCCACATCTCATCTTCTCTGAAACCAAGTTCATTTCTAATATATATATATATATATATATAAATCTTTTTTAAGAACATTCTTTTAAAACCTAAAAGATAATGCTTACCCGTGTCTGCATTCCATCAACAGATTGCATTAGGGAACAGGCTGGCTATAGAAATAAATAAAAGTTACTTTTTTATTATTGGAACAACAGGATGGCTCAAGGCCACTTGCTGAGTAAAATCTCTTTTCAATCATATGTGCAGAAGGCGTGGAAGTGTATTAAGGACCCCATGTTGTGTACTGGACCCCATTACCTGCAACTCTTTCTTCTCCTACAACCCAGATTTACTTTGGTTTCCAGACGCATCTAATTCTAACTGCTAACTTAATCCTCTAGCCATATGAGGGAGCAGTCACAATAAAAAGCCAAGGTCCAATTGGTTACTTAAGAAATGATTCACGACCAAAGATAAGTGGCTTTTGAATAGGTCTATGTTCTCAAACTTTCCAACAAGGCTCTGCTACCTATATGCCTAAGAAACACAGGTCTCCAATTACACCACCATGAAACGTGAACTTTCTCTCCAGCTGGCACTGAGGTTTAGCCATAATCATTAAAAAAGTACAGGTGTGCTGACAATTCAAGCCAGCACAACAGTGGCATGGTATGAGCCTTTAGATGGGAAGGGGAAATTTATAGGAAGGCTTGCACAAAATTGAATCCTTAATATAATCTTAATAATGTGAGCTCTTTAAGCCAAATATTTGGCCTCCCCTCCTCCCCTGTGAAATATTATGATTGATTGAGAGCTTATATAAAACTGCGGTTTAGGGATATTGTAGGATTTTAATGCATAAAGTACAAGTATTTGTTACATGTATGACTTGTCCAATTTGACACTGCCTGTCTCCTTCAGCATCCAGTCCCTAAAAGGCTCAGGGAGGGGAGTGTCACTGACCAGTGACTGTTAACAACTGGAAAAGCTTTAAATTGTCTCAGGGTGACAAGAAAGGGAAGAACTTGGACTAGTGATGAGAAACAGTGTTTATTTCATTTCTTCCTATGGAAGGACTTCATTAGAGCTGTTAAAAGACCATGGGACTTGTTTGGGAATGAGGGAGTATTCAAGAGACAATAAGTAATCATTTGTTAAGACATCTTGGGTAAATAAAAACCTGAAAAACCTCTTCAAGCCCTAAGGTTTTATTCCAGATCCTCAGGCAAGACACTTTGATGGTGTTGGGATGTTTCCTGTTTTCTGATGGTGTCACCCTTTTTCTCACCTCTGAGCCTTTGCACATCCCATCCCCTCAGCCTGGGCACCCTTCCACTTCAAATGTGAGCTTCTAGGTCACTTTTCTTCATTTCCCTTACTTCCAGGAAGCTTTCACTGTCCCAACAAATTTAGATAAGGGTAGTTTCCTATATGCTTTTACAGTACTCTATACCTCTCTATCACTTATTCTACTTGATTCTGAGTTCCTTAAAAGTAGGGAAGATGTCCTTGTCATACTTGTATTCCAATCACCCACAACTGACCTATAGCATAGCCAATGAATCTGTGCTAAATGACTAAATTACACTGCTGTTGAAAACCCTGCTGCGTCTTCCATTACATGTAGAAATAGTTTGACTAGAGAGATACTTTACTTTGCTTGGTCATACTGTCATATGAATCTCAAGCCCTTTCCCCACCCAAGAAGTGCTCCCAGTAGGACACTGGTACCGTTCATGTGCTGTAGGAATACTGTGTGCTATCATGTCACCAAGAAATCCTTAGGCTAAAACAGTTCATTAAACTTGGCTAAGGTTGCATTCATCCTCCCCACTCTCTCTTACTAGCTGTTCCTAAACATTCATCTAGCACTCCCACCAGCAACTGGTTTTCTATCTCCACCAGATTTACATTATTCAAGGTACCTGGTAAGCTGAACACATTTCTTTTAAAAAGCACCAGGAAAGAGAAAGAGAGGGGGAGGGGGAGAGTGAGACAGAGACAGAAAGGGAGATTTGAGATGAATAGTTCAAAAACACAAGAGTTAAAAGAACATGATGTTGGGCAAAGAAAATCATTTGGGAAAGGAGAAAGACTCAAGTTTGAATCCTAGCTCTCTATCTACCTAATTCTATGAACTCACACAGATTAGTTAGCTTCTCTAAGTTTCAATTTCCAACTCTATAGGCCTTTTGTAAAGATAAAATAATGAAGACAAACTTTCAGGCACAAAATACTTTCACAATTAATTAATTCCCCATTCCCCTCCTCTTTATCAGAGATAAAGAGAAAGGATCAATTAAGATCTAAATTATTAATCAATAATTTAAATATAAGCTCTAATAAGTTAAGATCACATTAAAAGAAGTATCCTTCTGGACTTAGAGTCTGAATAATAAGAAAAACATCTAGTTTTAAAATACATCTAGGTAGTTTTTCCTCTAGGATCCAAAATAGTTGGGGAGGAATTTTTAAAGGAAAATAAGGAATTCTTACACCACATTTCAACCTTTTTTGGTTTAAGGAAATTGTGTTAGAAAATTCCTGCTAACCAAGAACTCACAGCAAATATGTATCCAATTTTAATACAACACTATAAAACTGTTCTGGAAAGTTAAAACTAGCTATTAACAAAGTCTGGGTGGGAAAAAAACATATTCTCCAGGGGTGAAATGATTTCCCATATGAAAAATCAGGCTTAGGGGTTCCTGATCATAAGCCTTTCAGATATTACACAATAAAAACACCATTGGTTCCTTATCAAACGACTACTAGGCCCTCACTAGCACATTTTCATTGAACCTCAACGCAGGTAATGACTGTAGAACTAATGTGAAACGTCCCCCATTTCATGCTCAGTGTGATATCACACCTTTACTTGCTTATCCCAGAAAGTAAAGCATTTAAAAGATTTCATGGTCCTAACACAGACTTTTAAGGGCATGCTTACTATTCTATCATATTCTATTTTTAAAAACTCCTGAAAGAATTTGGAAGAAAAGCTATCTCTTTGGACCAATTTGTCAAATAATGTGAGTTCAAAGCTCCAGTTATCTCTTATTCTAAAATACTCCATTATCCCTCAAGGATAAATTTTTCCATTTCTGATAAGGTCCTTGTCCATTCCAAATTACAAGCAAAGGAAGTCTTAAGGGGGAAATGTGTTTACTTATTTTTCCACGTAACAGCTTCAAAGAAACTTAGAGGAAGAAAGAAGTGCTCCTAAGGATATCTTCCAGAAGTAAAAAATTCACTAAGACATTTTCCTCATGGTCCTAAAACAACCTTTATCTCCGGGGAAATTGAACCAATAGTCTAGATCCTACCTCTCATAGCAATGTTTTTCCAAAAGAGCTGACCTTATTCCTCTAATATAAATATCATCTGTGGAGTCATTCTTTATACCCCCAAGATTCACATTAAAGCTAGTTTAAAAATAATTTTCCATTTACATATGTTTTCGCTAGATGGAAAGTCAAAGCTTTCAACCCTTGCCATTCCAGCAACAGAAGACAGAACTGCATTATCTTAGGAGCTTTATTCAGCAAGATAGAGCCCTGGGCCTCTGAAAGAGATACTTCTCATGGTGAAGGGTTAAAAGAGGACACCAAACCACCCTCTGGAAGTCATTAAGTTACAAAGCCCCAAGAAGATAAAAGTTTCCATTTTCTAAAATGTAAATCAAAAACATATTCATTAGTATTGCAAAACAAACATGCAAATCTTCACCACTTGAAAAGCTCGGCTAAATATGTACAAGGGCTAAACCCAAAAATACATCTGGTCCTCGGTTACAGAACTTGCTTTTTTGGTTTTATCTAAAGAGTTTGTCTGTCTTCCATGGTTGGCTTCTTGGATTATTGAAATTCATAATAAGCCTTTTAGCTAAGGATGAAATAAACAAAGATAAAGTCTATGTCCTCGTTTTAAATGGTCCAGATGGGATGATTTTTCCATATGTTTAGCATACCCACTGTTTATTAATCATTGCTAGCAGAGCTTAGAGGATTACTGGGTTAAGCAAGGGCTGAAATTTACAGTTTAATCTCTGTACACCTTTACAATAGTCCATCCTTTCTGGAGTGTCTTTTGTGCTTTATTCAGGTTGAGTGTGTGTCCAAATCCGTGTGTGTGTCTCTGTGTGTGTGTGTGACATATTATAGGAGAGGGACACTCAGCCAACTGATCAAGAGGAGGTTTTTGTGCCCAAATTTGGATACAATATCAGTCTCAAGGAATGTGTTACATCATAACAATGACAATGTGGGTAAAACTGGCAATACTTGACTCACTACCCTTTAGTGATTTACTTCGTGTCTGGCAATCTGTTTTTCATATGATGTTTGTTTCTCATAAACAGTTTCAACATGGGAGAGCATGGTGTCAAGATAACAGTCGTATCATTCGTCATTGCAGGATATCTATGGGGCTTGCCATAAAAATAAGATTCTTTTATCTTGGGCCTCTTACAAGTGCTTGCATTCTGGTGATTGTTTCTCTTCAACGTGCTGTGTTGTTTTCTGAAACCTGACCGTCACCATTTTAGTTACGTTGTCATTTCAACTTACCGTAAGTAAAATGAAGTCTGTGGAAGGGTCAGCCTGGGGGATCGTAAACAAAACTTCAGAGAGAAGTGAGGTGATCCTTAGATACAGTGCAGCCACCGAAGAGGGAGAACCCCTGGACGGTGAGTTAATGTGGCAGCGAAGGCATTTGATTGTTTCCTGTAATATTTTTAATGGTAAATTAGGTAAAGTATGTTACCTCATGTTCCTATGCATGCCAAGTTCTTAAGCATATTTTAGTTGTAAAATGGTTAAAACAATAATTGCCAGAGTTGGGGGTGGGGGTACTCGGTCTTTTTATATCATGATCATAAAGCCACCCTGCCAATCTGAGGGAATTCTGACAGAAGGGTTCCATATTTGGATCACCCCCTAAAACTTGGAAGGAGAAAAAAGGGGGGAGATATTCTTTAAATTTTCTTTTAATAGAATTGGTTAAGACAGTTAATGTAGAAAATGTCCTATTAATCATGAATGCTTTTTATAGTATTTTTACATGGGTTTTGAGATGTGGTTTTATATCTTCAACAAATAGCAAAATGAAAGGCCTCCATAAAGCATAAGAATAGACAGCTGTGGGCACAGAAAATTAAATATTCAGTCATTCAGAAAGGCTTTGAAATCACTCTGCTGGAATCTGTGTGCAATAATTAAACTCTGAACAAGTATCTTTTATGATATCCTACCCTATGCTATGGGCGCATAACATTTGCCCTATAAAATAAAACAAAGAATGTGTGTCAGGAACCAGCATTTGCAGATGAGTTACCTAAAGGAACAACGTTTAGCTTATGTCCGTGAATGGAAATGATATAACTTGCTCCTGGGATGTCAGTTCTATGACCCAGACAGTGGTCAGCCATTCTGGGAAATAAACACAAAGAATCTCCTTCTGATATCTCACCTTAGTTTGTGTGGCCAGGAAAGGTCTTTCATTTAAAGTATTGGTAGCAGACAGGTTGGTACCGCAGCTACCTCTAAGGCAACAGACCAAGGCGACTTTCTTACATGAAGAAAAAAAAAATGTTAATATGACTAACCAATAGAGGGAAATACTGTCCTTTTGGGGGGATCTTGTGCATATAGAGCAAATCCAGCCCATTCTCCTACCAACTTTTGTCCTCATTGCCCCTCAACCTGCCATATGAGTATCCTAACCTCTCATTTCCGTTTTCTTCGTCTGTCCCAGTCCTCCCTAACCTCACTTCTAATTCAGGTCCTTTCTGCTCCATGAGACCTTCCCCACTGCCAAAGTCCACATTGCTGTCACCCTTCTCTGGACCACTAAAGCTCAATCTGACTATACCATAAATATAGATACATTATCATCTACTACCTAACATCATTAACAACAGTTTCGTGTCTCTTTTCTGTTTTGTTTTGTCTTGTTTTACACTTGACTATATGCTCCTGGATGATGAGGATTCTTTTCTGAAACACACCATTAACCATCACTTCAAGCGCTTGCTATATGCCAGACACAATGGTAGATGCCTTCCCTAAATTAAGTCGCTCACTCTAGAACATAGATTCCTTGGAAACATCTACTCAGGCCACACAGTGCCTGGTAAAATAAACAGGGCTCCAGCACCTAGATCAACACTTCGTGCCCAATTTGAAGGATAATTTATAACGCAACATAGAAAGTCCCAAATATATACACATTTTAGAGGATCACAGTCAATGGCCAGAAATATAGACAGCTGTGGGCACAGAAAATTTCATTCTGGCAGAATGAAAATATTCCCTCCTCACTTCACAATGGGCTCACTGGTTTTGTTGGTTCATTTTGCGTTACTTAAATGAACTTTCGTGACACTTTGTTATTTTACCGTGACTTTCCATGGCTATACCCATCAGTTTCAGTCACTTGTTAGGACTTCCTGAGAGGACTGGTTAGAAGTCAAAGCTGCTAAGTGATCACTTTGTCTTTTGAAAATACCTGACCAGATTATACCATTTAATAATTGTTATTTTTATTTTCCTACACTTTCAGCAGTTTAGTTAAATTGGGGAAGAAAATAAGTTTCCCAAAATCATTTCCATTAATTTACGCTTCACTCCTTAGAATTTATTCCTCTTGTCTTGAAGGAACCTTGATATCACTGAGCAATGTAAGAGTACCCCATCAGAAACTGTCCAGATGTTCCCTGACAGCAAAATGAAAGGAACTCTGAGGTTCAAAGCTCCTATTGAATTAAAATAGAAGTTCAGAGATCGGAATGATTCAGAGTGTCTATCTACACTGGTTATTATCCACATGAACCCCACCCAGCACTGTACTTACATCTTTTAGAACAGCAAAAGCCACGGATGCCAACTGAAATGAGAAATCAGAAAGCCAGTGCTGGCCCAGTAGGGAGATGTATTTTATCCTACCACATTTTTACGTTTGCATACATGGCACCCTTCAAAGCCAGGAGTTTGTATTTTCCCACCAAGGCACAGCATGTGTGAAAAATGCTTTCCAAGAAACAAAGACTGGCTAAGACACAAATGCAAATGTGAATTTGTAGGCAAGCAAATGCAGTTTAACCTGAACTGAAAATTTCCTCCATATCTTGGATGCATTTGCTAATAACCCAAATCTCCTCTAGACAGAACTTGGACCTCAAAATCTAGAAAACCATAGTACAAGGAGAGAATCACTGAAAAAGCAAATACGTTTCACAATAAAGGACACCATTTATATTGGAAAAAAAAAAAGAATTCAGCAAGAGGTAAGCATGCTCGAGGCTGGGAATTATTTGCTAGTTCATTCTTTCTATGAAAAAGGATTACATCTGTGGCCACAAATAAATTCCAAAGCCTTTGGTTCCATGAGAGCTCCCTCCCCCCAACCCCTTTTAAAAAAGGAACAGTACTAGAATTCTAGTCTAATGATTTCCAATTCTCAAACAAGTCTCAAAATAAGGATATGGACAGAGGTCTAGTGTTAAAAATGGTATTTAGATTCACTTATTGCTTTCTCTTCCATTAACCCAAAAAAGGTTTTCTGTAGGTTCTCAAATATATAAAGTATAAGTTTAGGCCTTCCAGGCCTTATAACACATATCAGAACCAGAAGGAAGTAGCTTACAGGGACCAGCAGACAGAGAGAAAGCTGAGGCAAGCGTGAAATTCCTGCGTCACTGGACTCCATCTTTCTGGGATGCTAGGCCTTGACCCACATTATGTCACCCTTGAGCAACTTAAGATGATTTATGCTCAGTGGCGCTAACTCTTTCTTTTTTGTTGTTGGAACCAAAAGAAGAAAGATGTCCAAGAGAGATTACTTGAAGATTTGAAACTTCTTTAAATGCATGGTTATTTGCCTGCATGTGGCTGAGGCCTGTTTGACATAAACTGCCAAGTATCTTAAATGGTTCCCAGGAACCTCCCAGCTTCGGCTCCACTGCAACGACTTTTCTGTACCGTTTTAATTGTTCCAATAAGATGCTGTGTAGTGAACAGCCAAGATCTGATTTGCCAGTTATTTGCCAATGTGGATGTTAAAACCAAACAAGAAATATAGTGATGTTCCGTACTCCAAGAAAAAAATGTCTTTTCAGTGGTCATTTTGTTTTTAACTTTTTTGCAAATAATATTATATTTGGATCAGCTTCAATTGCCAAAAATGAAAAATGACAAAAGCTGGCAATGAAAAGTGGCATTGTGCCCTCAGCCTAGGGTCCTAAGAAGTAAACAAACTTTTCTATGATGTGGTACAGTGCCAATTCATGAAGGGGAAGGCAAAATCCTACATGATGCCTGGGCTCCCAAACCTGTTATTTCCCTTATCACATGGAACTCTCACGTGTTTTGCTTTGGGTATTTATTAATATGGGTAACCAACACTTTATGTAGAAAAAAGCAAAACCAGTTAACAAATGGGAGCTATTTACCAACTACTCACCACATGCAATGTTCTAGGTTAGATGCTCAAAGAACATGAAAGAACAGGCAATGTGCCTATGAGTTCCTAATAGGGCTAATTGAAGAACATGAAGAGATGAGATATAATAACAATAAAACACATGCAAAGTGCTTAAATATGGTCAAATAAATCAGAGTTTTAAGAGTTGAAGAAGGGCCTGGGTCCGTTTAGAAATGCCTACGAAAACAGTTGCAATTCAAGTCGAAAATGAAAAGGAAGAAAACTTAGACTAGTGGAAAAGAGAGACTAGACCATTATGGCGACGTGTGAAACAATTCTTGCTGAATCTGACATTGTAATAATTAGAATTTACACATGTTCTTTTATCTAAATCTAATTGAAAAGTATTTACATACTTATGACCCTACAAAGGGAAGTAATCTTCAGGAAGTGAACAATCAAATAGATATTGACCAAGGCTTGCTAAACAATTTTTTAAGTACTATGGACTCTATAAGAACACTAATGTGAAAAAAATACACACGTATTGATAATAATCAGTAATAGGAAGAATTGCAGTGCCTGTGCTGTACATTTGGTCTGAAATCTAGATTCTTTTACACCCATGTTAAGAGTTAAATATGGAATTCTTCATAGTTGCAGACAAAGTTTCTGGAGAGTTCTTTAAAGACAAAGGCTGTGTCATCCAGCTCAGCAAACATAGTACCTAGCAAATTGTCTGGGTTTACAATGGGTATTTAGTCAGTATGTGTCAAATCGAACTGGCATAAATCATGTTTTAAGCTGAGCAAAATATAGATATTTGTGAGCTATAATTTCTTCACTATCAGTTGGCAGAGAGTAAATCATGCATAGAATAACCTTAGAAAGTATTTTCTTTCAGTGTTGCTCCTGTAATCTCTGCCATCATTATAAACATGATATTTTTGTTCAACCCATCAATGCCAACTCTGGACACAGAGAGAAAGGTCAGGATCTGCAGGATTCTCCTTCTCCTGCTGGATTTCTGTTGTACTCTTATGTTCTTGTCTAAAAGAGAGCATAGTCCATGGAGGAAGGTGAAGCTGACCTCAGCATGATGACACCGATAAAAAGAATCTTAGGTCATGAATTAGTGGTGTGTTGTCAGGGTGCCACTAGCTTAGAGAGGGTGTAGACACAAATGAGTTCGTTTGCCTTTCAAAGCAATAACAATTCACAATAGAAATTACACACTATTCTGAAGAGTAATTAAGCCAGTCAGAAATTAAAATAACTATGTGTTCACAACATAATGAGCAGATTTATTAGGGGGGAAGGTAGATTTATCAATGAGAAATACATAGCTGAAGAGGAAACTGTTGAGCCAGCAAAGAAAACTATGGAAAAGGTTGCACAACGCAGTTTCACAGTTTGGAGGCTTCATGTTGACTCCTGGACAGCTTTCTTGGTCTCCCAAAGACGTAAGCTATTCAGAGTCTGCCTTGGGCAACTTGGGTCTTGTCTCTCTTTAAATAATATAGATCCCAAGCCTACATCTGCTACCAGATGCAATGTGGGCTCTGTCAAAGATAAGGGAGTCAAAAGCAAAACAGAAATTCACCATAGCTCATCAGTGGCCCTGCACTAAGCTGACTTTCTTGAATGAGCACATTTATGATTCACGACCACTGGATTTTACTTTCCTGGCACACATATAAGCCTGGGATTATTCAATATCCTATCCTCCAAATCTTTATTGAGCAATGACCATGTACAGTACCAAAGCAGGAACTCCACCCCTAGGTCCCATGGATGCAATCATGAATGGGCCTTTGTCACTTCCCTCAGGATGCTCATTAGGACAGATAAGATTAAATCGAAGGTGATTCTCATAGCTGTGGACCTATGATTGAAGATAGATGATAGCTTAACACACAAAGGGATGCAGAAAAAATACAACAAATGATGGCAGCATGAATGGATAATATCAAGAGAAGGTCTAGCCTTTGGGACCAACAAATGGGTGTAGTTATCTTGTGAGAATAGTGAGTACAGAAGCACTGAGAGGAGTGAAAGCTTGGGCAGGGAGGTGCTGAGACAGACTTACTCCTTTGGAGTCCTGTTTAGCCATCAATGATTTTCCCACAGGTGTTATTCTGCTGCCTCTGGAAGAATCACTTGGGAAGCAGCCAGGAGGAATGTTCTTCTTTGTCTCTGCAACCACACCCAAACCCACAGCCGGAGAACTCCCAAGCAGATATGCCAACCTCAGACACAAAGGATAATGCAGCAGATATAGAAACAAGACTCAGGAGAAAGAGGAAAAGTCTGGTCAGGCAGACAGGGCCAGGACAGGCTTTAACGAAGCCAGCAATGCCTAGTCCAGAGCTTCAGGGAATAACTGTCATCAAGGATTAAGCCATTCCTGGGTTGCCTCATGAGACAGAAGGAACATTTAAGCAACTGAATCATTAAAAGATCATATTGACCCTCACTTAAAACTAAAAATATATCTAGATGGCCTTGCAAACAGTTTTCTAAAATCACCAGATCTTTCAAATGCATATTTGGCCCTCAACTGTAGATGGAGCTCAGCCAATAAATGGGGCTTCCCCAACTCTTCCACTGTCTTCCCAATCCCTAGCTGGAGAGAATATAAGATCTGCCTTCAGCTAGGAACTATAATTCTCCTTCAGATTTCCATGGGGATCAAGCATTTTGGTTTGTTTAGATCTTTGGATTATGCCTCTCATTCAGCATTCCTGGCTTTTAAGCCTGGGGTTTCTGAGCCAATGCTGGTTATCATAATCAGTTTAGATGGACACGTGAATGCCACAGAAGAGGACACTCACATTCTCAGAGCCCTCCCTTTGGGCCTCCCAGGCATTCCTTTCCTATTTGTCCCTATAGGAAAGGATGACAGATACCTTCCTAAGTCTTTGCATTTCACCTGCCTTGGTCTACTCTTTCCTTCACCCCTGTGTGCCCCCAACATTCCCAATCTCCTAAGGACCCCACTTGATTGCCATAATTTTCTCAGAACTAGCAAAGAAAGATTGTTCTCAACTTAAGGCTTGTTAATGTGTTAACTTTATCAGGGTATTAATTCAAATACTTCAATTCTTTTATGCCAATACCCCTGCTGGGTACTGTGATACACACACACACACACACACACACACACACACACACACACACACACACACACACAATCATCTATAGCTTCCTGCTTTTAAGAAATGAGTAACATAGCAGGTATATCGAAAATTAAGTATAAAATGAGATGCCAACATAATAACGAATATTTATAGGTTGCTTTGTGATTTGACAGGTATTTTCTCATTTATTATCTTCTTTAAACCTTGGGGAAATGCTACAAGATAAGAAGATTCTCATTACTCTCCATTTTACCAGGAAGAGACCTGAAGTTCAGCCCAATCAATAGATTTTCCTGAGGGCACTTATAAGCAAGGAAGTAGCAACCCAACTGGGATCCAGGAATTCCAACACTGAACCCATTGATCTTTCCCAAGTGAGGTGATGTAGGAAAAGTACAAAGAAGGTGCTATTGGAATTCAGAGGAGGAAATACCACAAAAAAACAGAATGTTCTCAAAACCACATCACAGATGAGTTTCTCTTCCCCAGGCATCTGGCTGCAGTGTCACTTTTATCCAGGTTTATCAAACAGTTGCTGTAAATTCAGCCAACGGGATCCTTCCTTGCAGCTGCTTCTTTGTCACACAGAAAAGGCTGTTGTGGTCTCACCATTGTTCTCCATCGCTTTGAACAACAAGTTTATCTTATAATTGCAAAGATGTGAAGGTTGGCAAATTCCTCTAATGAACAACAAAAATACAATGAATTTTCAGATTTTTAGTAGGAGACATGAGAGGAGAAGAGAGTCATGAAGGCCTTAGAGTCTCTAAAGCAGGTCTCTAAAGAAATTGCAACATCAGAATTTTAATACCTTTTCATTCCACAAATATCATTAAGGCCCTATTTCGTGCAAGCCACTGCACTAAGTGCTGGGATTATGGAAGCAAACTTGCTAATGGCGCAAGGTACATGCATCAAGCATATGTGCCTACTTCTGAATTATACATCCAATAACTTAGACATTTCATTTTTCTGGACAGTGGGAGAAGCCATTGACAAGCCGTTCCAATTCAATATAACCCTGTCTATAATAGACTTCTGGCAAGCTGAGTTCTGCTGTGCAGTCAATGTGTTTTATAATTCAATTTGCCAAACAAAACTTTGTCCTCAGAAATTTCCTGGCCATCCATTTGGGGGATTCCTGCTCTGATGGATGTCTAAACCCTTTGGGGCTTCCATGGGAGGTAGTGACAGCTAAGTCAGATGTGTCCCTAACACTGCCCCCAAGCAGCTTTCTCTCTGAGCTTGTCAGAGAGATGGTGATCTTTCATGTGAAAATGAAATTGAAACTCACTATAGCATCCCAATACAACAGCTGATAACAAAGCTGAAACACCATATATCTGGCTCTCCCTCTCTCTGCCAGGAAAGAAGTGTACACTGAGAGGGCCTCCCCGCAAGCAGGAGTGAAACAGAGAACTCCTCTTTCCACCTGCCATTGTCCATCATGCAGATGAAGACTTTCCTGGTCTTCAAGTTCCACCAAAGGGACTTTGGGAAAGGGGGGTCCTTTCTGCAGAGGAACCCGAGTTTTCCGTGATCTTTCTCTTTCCTCCTCCTTTTTGGTATTTTAGTTTCTTCATTGTTTACTATGCAAACAGAATTAAGATTAAAAAAAAAAAAAAAGACTTTCTTCTCTGAGCTCCTTTGTAAGATCAAAAATTTCTCAGAAATGAGCATCACATTCCCTGAGTTTACATAGAGGCACTCAGGACTCTGGTCAGAACTGCTCTGTTTGTATCAAAAACTACGATGCTGGCTGATAACTGTGATGAAACTTCTCATTCTGGTAAATCTGAGAATATGAACACGGTGGAAAAGTTCCCATGGGAGTGAGTTGTCAAGGCATGAAAAATTGACCCAGGGAAGCCAAAGAGACATTCAAGTTGCAAATGGCTGGATGCTGAGAGAAAACCAAAAGGTGTCTCAAAAGTTGTGTTTCCCGGAATTAGAATCCTCTGCCACACTCCATCGTCTCATAAGATTGGGGCACTCAAGAGCAAAGCTGCCTTTAGAAATTCCCAAAGAACACCAGAACAGCAAAGCATATAAAAAGGCCCATTTTAACCTGCTTTGCTTGTTGAACCCTTCCTTTTAGAAATTTATTTGACCACAGATAGAGGGGTTTTTTTTAAAACATTTATTAACATTTCATAGACAAGAAACACTGTAGAAAAGGAAAACAATCCACTTTGAAAGAAGGATGGCTTTCCCAAACTGAACCAACTTTCTTAGCACGGAACTGGCTTAAAGGTACAACACTGTCCTGTCGTTATTATGTGTCTGTTTAGAGCCTGGCAGGCTGGAGTCACAGCTAACGCATTTTCCTTCTCTAACTGGCATGTGAAGCCTTAGCACCTGGTCTTTAATCTGAATCACAAGACCCCGCCTTACTCCAAAAAAAGTGGCTTTACTGAAGCCACTTCTCCCCTATTCTACACATCCAGCCCCATCTTTTTAAAATACCCTTCTATGCCTGTCGCTCCTACCCCAGAGACTGGTGACCACATTTCATAGACACCAATATTTGTCTAGAACACATTAGCCCCACTTCAAGTAGGGAGGCAGTCGATAAAAACATAACTGCCTGGGAAGTCAGCAGCTATCTGAAGGTAGCTGTCTGAAAGACAACTAATAGCGCACGCAGCTGACTAGGAAGAAAGTACAATGACAAGCTGGGCTGGAAAACCAATTGGAGGTGCCTCCCTCCTGCTCTGGGAACGAGCCTGTTACATTCCCAGGAAGCTGGCCTGTGCAGTCCGGTACACTTGGTGAAAACTGGTGCAGGCCCTGAGGGGTGCCTAAGACACTGCTCTTGATGGGTGACTTGTCTAGGTTTCCAGAATCTTCCCACATCAGCACACTGACCCTGCCCAGTTCGCCAGCAGGACAGAAATGAGATGCTTTCTATTTTCATGCCATGTTACAGTTTTAGAACACATCCCTCGTGGTTTCTCGCTGGATCTTAGCTCTGCAACTTGTAAGCATCATTTTCCTGACTGGACTTCCATTTTTCTCATCTGCAGGATGAGGACGATGGGCCACATGATAGCTAGGATTCCTTTTAGCTCCCCTTTTGCTTGCTCATTCAACACAAAGATTTGCTGAGTGTTCTCTAAGTGCCAGGAAGGCGTGCTGGACTCTGAGTGGTGATCCTCAGAGTCAGGAAGGGAGGCAGGTGATTAATAAGGTAACTTAACCAACATATGCAATATTACCACATCGAAATTGCTTTAAATTAAACTGATAGGGACTTTTAAGAGGAAGTGAGAGAGATCTGTAACTCCACAATGCTTCCAGTTCCCACAGACAATACCACACTGGGAATCTAAAACTTGCGGAGATATGAAGCTGGGGGCCTGCAGCCGTTTGGCTAGCTCAGGCTCCTGAGTCCCAGGTTGTCACGGTTTCCTTCAAACCAAGGAGATAATTTGCTGCTTGTAGCCCAACAGAGAGGATGTACAATTTTTGAAGCTGTGCAGCTACAAGTACTGTGATTTGGAAGGGGTTAAAAAAAAGGAGGAAGATGAAAGGAATGGAGGAAAGAGAGAAAAAATAATTGCCAACCTCCCCCCACCAAAAAAAAAAAAAGCAAAAAAAAAAAAAAAAAAGAAAGAAAGAAAGAAACAGCCCTCTTCCATCTACAATCTGGTTTGGCCTGACAGCCAGATTGAAAATCTAGGGCAGAACTCAGGGGACCTCCCACCAAGAACTATAGCTGATTATTCCATTCCGCATTTTTAAAAAAGAAAAGGGAGGGAGGCTTCTCGGAAGTGCAAATGAGGATTGAGTTGCAGTAAAGCACAACAGGCCACCATCTCTGAGCAACGGGGATTTTGTTCTCTGCCAGGAGATGCAGTCTGACAAGACAAGTTCACTGCAGTTCACATCGCGCTGAGTGCAAGCGCCCAGGAGGCTCGCATCTGGGACTCGCTACACACACTTTATCACCATTACAGCTGCGGGTGATTATTAGTAATAATAATAGATAATATTTACATAGTCTGTTTCAACTAAAGATCCCAAGGCACATGACAATACCTACACACTTAGATATGCACAGCCACCCCCAAGAGCCTGCAGAGGGATGGCTTCCCCACCGCTGCAAAACAGATGAAATGCAGCGTTTATCATCAGGCAATTGCCCTCGGCAGCAGCAGCTCAGGAGAGAAAGCTAAAGGGGCAGAATTGAAATATTAATTTAGGGGTTAAAAAAAGCATAGATTCACTGCATAAGGAGAAGCAAAGAGGAAGGTGGATGCATGTCATGATACATTTGTCTAAACCCATAAAAAGGACCAACAGTGAACGCTAAAGCAAACCATGGACTTTGGGTCATGATGACACATCGATCAATGTAGGTTCATCGATTACAACCAATGCACCTCTCTAATGTGGACGTTCGGCATATATAGAAATTATTTTTTCTTTCGGTGCAACTTTGCTATGAATCTAAAAACGCTCTAAAAAATAAAGTCTAGTTTAAAAAAAAAAAAAAAGGAGGAGAAAGAAGCATAGAGTTTCTTCCTGACAAGCTGAGGCTGGTTCACTGTAACTCAGATGCATCCTGCTAGAAACCCAAAGGTAGTTCAAATGTCTTCCCTGAGGATTCCGGGATTCTTTTAGAAGCGGAGTCTGTTGGAGATTCAGGTGCGAGGTACCACCGTTAGCAGGGAAGCCCCGGAAACAGAAGTCGGTAGTCGGGTACTGGGACAGGGAAGGGAAGAAGCATAAAGGGTGTTTCCTATGGCCAGGTGGCGCCTGGGGCTGGATCCCTCCCTCTCTTGGGGGGATGCTGGGAGATGCTGAGGATTCTCCCACCTTTACCCTAACTGAGAAGCAAGGAAGCTTTAATGCACCTCATCTTCATCCTTTACAGGTTGAGGCTGCTTCTGGGCAACTAACGCCTGGAGTTTCCAACTTGTACCATAGACCCCAAGAGCACTTCACAGCCAGAAAAATGTCCTGGAGCAGAGAGCCACAAAAGTCCCAGGAAACAGCCCCTCAGTACACAGGTGAAGGCCAGGGGGCGTGGGCAGGGTGCTGCCAGCATCCGCTACTCTGTTCCAGCCCCACGTGGAATCACCTGCCCACCCCCGCCCCACTTTGGCGAATGAATTGGGCAGAGGGACTAAGATATCAGTAGAAGACAAAAATGTTCAGGCTCCTTGTGACTCTTAGGGAAAAAGAAACATCTAAAATTGTAGATGACAAAATAAGTTTTCCAGTATCCATAACGGCATATTGCCATGTCTATCCAAAATAGGTGGTACATTGTTTGTTTTAGTAATTAACAGAGCTCTCTCTGGTAAATAATTACTCTCATTCTGTGACTAGAGCAGGGCTTGGCAGCACTGCTTGCAGAAATTCTCACTGTGGAAATATTTGGATGTGTTTAAAGCATTTCAGATTTCTAGGAGATATTTGTAAGCCTCCATGGTGGCACATAATGAGATTGGTCTCACGATGTCCCTTTAAAACAACCGTTTCCTTCGAGGGGGTAAGCGGTAATATAAAACATGTTGTTTTGTGAAGTTTTAGAGAACAGCGTTAACCACAATAATACTGAGGCTTTCCCCTTCATTAATATTATACTTAAATATACACCAGTGACAGCTGCCCCGCCTCACGACGTCTTGGGACAAAAGGTTTTACATTGTCTGCTTCATCGGTTGTGAGTTGAGCATGAAAAAGTAAAGACAGGTTTTTGTTACTAAGAAAAACAATAAAAGATTTTTTTAAAGATTCTTCTATTATAATATACATTTGAAGTATGAAGGTGCTACTCAGAAGAAGTCATTTGATATTCAAGACCACATCCCAGGTGGAAAGAAATGGTGAAAGGTGACATAACCTGCCTGACAATCTCTCTCATCCAAAACAACCTTTTCTAGCCCTTCATCTCCCATTTCCCTACCTACACCACTCCAAACCTACCAAGCTGATGCATAAATAAGAAATGCTGACCAGCCAAAAGGACACCAAAAACAAATGCTGTTTCAGAGATGGTGGCCAATGGTAAGTACCCTAGAGCTAGAGAGACTCTTAGAAATTCACATGGAATTTGGCTCTTTTTAATGAGATTAGACCTATCTGGGTTTCTGAACTACAGTTTGCACAAGTGCAGAACTCCCCAGGGAAGAAATGCATTTCGAGAGGTTTAGCTGTTTTGCGTCCTCTCTTCACCAATTCAATTGAATCATTTCCAACTTTGGTAAAGAACATTCTTCTCTCATTTAAAGATTTGCATTTGTATGCTGCATTAAACAATTGTTTTTTTGGTTTGAATTTTCTTTACTGTGACGTCCAAGGATCCAACAGGAAATAAACAGCCTTATCAGGGCCACAAACTGAGGCCTAAAAGGAAATAATAAATATCATATACAGCAAACACACCCCTTACTTCTTTATCTTCTCAACAAGTATTAAGTAGGGTGCCTATCAGAGTGGGCAAGCAGCACATGGTGTCCTTGATCTGGGCCAGATATTTTAAAATCAAGGTCTTAGAGTCAATGTTTTCATTCATTCATTCATTCATTCATTCATATAACGAATGTTCACTGGGCACCCAATATAGAGCAAGCTCAGTTCATAGCATCAACAAGACTAAGGCTTCACCTTCATGAAGTTTGCATGCTGGTGGCTCAGGTCCTACAGGAACATCCCTTCCTCTAGAGTCCTGGCTGGCACTGGTTTTCCTTTCATACTGGAGTAAAGAGGTATCCTGAACATAGACGTTCTCTCCCATCTGCCTCAAGGCCGTTCTGCACCAACCCTGGCCCATGTCTGTCCCTCCTAGTCATGCCATTTCCTCCTGGCCCTCACTGTTTCCTTACCTGGGAAACCAACACTGGTTGTCCCATGGCCCAGGGGAATCTCTGCTCTCCAGGGGACACTCTCTTGGAAACAGGTAACATGAACATCTTTCACCGTGGGTGCTGGTCATTGAGGATAAGCATTTACTTATTATTTAATGAATAGTCATTGTTATGCATAAGCTACTGGGTGGGACTCAGCCAGAATTTAAAATCTATATGTAGAAAGCATGTATGCTGTGCCAGGTATGTCATGATCATCACCGTTGTAAGTCATGATCATCACCATTTTACAGAAGAGCAAACTGAGACTCAGAGAGATTTAGAAACTCACCCTAGGCCAGTCCCATGGTTGGAAGTGGCACAGCCAGGATTTTTACTCCAGAGCTGCCTGACTTTGCAGCAAAAAGGTTAGGCTCATCGTGGAGAAATTGCCTAGATCATCTTGTTAGCTGAAGTTAAAGAAATACAAAAAATATTTGAAGAAACTGAGATGTACCTGAAGAAGACAGGATCCAAGGAACCCACACCAAATTTCTGTAAATAACGAAAAGACCACTAAATAGAAGAAATTCTAGATTTATTCTATGGCTCCACACAGGAAATTAGAACAAATGAGAAGACAGTCTTTTGCTCAACATTAAGAACTCTAACAATTATGGCTGTCCAACAATGGAATATGCTACCATGGTAAGTAACATTTCCCTATAACTGAAGATATTTAAGTAAAAGTTTAATGATTCTCGGGAATGTTGTAAAAGAGATTCAAGAATCAAACCAGAGCTGGTCTAAGTAAGTATAGATAAGGCCCTGTCAAGCTTTGCAATGCTGTCATTTGAGATACTGAAATCATTTTTCTCAACCAATGGACTAAAGTACAACTCTAAAGAAAACTTCAGAGGTACAACATTTTTTGTTATCTGTTTATTCTTTTTTTTTTCTTTTTATTAAGTGGGTTCAGAACATTGATTAGCTCTGCACATTGCTAAGATGGATGCTGTTGAGAGATGGGTGGAAACTCACCTTTTTCTTCCAAACACAAACAAGTGCTTTCAGGGTCACTTTCAAGAGGAACATGGGAAGGGAGTCTTATAGAGGCTTCCTGTTAGACTCTCTGGAGAAAGCTTGAGTATCAAACACTGAATCCTAGCTGTTGTGGAAGAATGCCATTTGGTGCCTCTTTCCCACCACCAATGGAAAATGTTTTTGATTTCAAGTTACAATCATTTAAAATGTCAAAACTATCTTCACAGCACACTCCCTGAGGCTATATTCAAAACCAAATGTAATTCCACGAAAACTACTCACACTGCTCAGTGGATTGCAAAGCTTCTCAAATAAATATTCCTTGCTCAGGAAATATAGACACAAGTAGAGATACTTCTCTTAAGTTAATCACTCAAGTTTACTGCCTCTACTCCACCTGACACACAAAAAGGTGACCACATGGCATTTCAACACCTTTGCCTTAATATGTTTTAAACAATTCTTCAAAGTTTGAATTGAGATACTTCATGGCAAAGGCTTTTAACACTGCAAAGTATCTCTTTAAAAAACTACTCCATTTCAATTTGATGGAATATTACACAGCTATAAAACATTATGTTCATAAAGAATTTATAAATAACAATGAAACAATATTGTTATTTTCTGTAAAGCAACTATGTACAGTTTACTAATGACCCAAACCTGCACATTAAAGACTCTACAGTCTTTATATTTCTGGTCAGAATGCCATCGTAAGTCTGATCCTTTATCCCCTGTACTTGAAATGTAAAAAATGGTTGATAAAATATAAAAAAGGGAAACCAAAAAAAAGACATAGCTGGTTCAAAAACAATGTAAGTATATTTGTAAATTACTGATGGGATGGAAATGCAAATGATAGGCAGGAGTGAAATCTCAGGACTGGTGGGCTCCGGGTTCTAGCATGGTAGCAAAAGGTAGGCATTTGTCTCATTCAGGTACAGGGAAATGGGGTCACAAGCCAGGCTCACTGCTTGAAGTCAGGGACTAGAGTGGCTTCTCAAGCACAAAAATGAAAATAGCTCAGGCCAGAGTCTGAAGCAAGTGCATCTCAGCAGATGCGAGTCAAGGAAAGCGGGTGCAACCATACACAAACTCAAGCTGCGATAGTTCCACAATGTTTTCAGTATCAACCGGTCTCAGTTTCCTAGGGCTGCCATAACAGAGTGTCACAAACTAGATAACTCAAAACAACATAAATTTACTCTCGTAGTTCTGAAGGCTAGCTCTCCATAATCAGGGTGTCAGCAGTGCTGTCCTCCCTCCGAGGGCTCTAGAAAAGATGTTTCTGTGCCTTGCTTCTGGTGGCTCCAGGGGTTCCTTGGTTTATTTCAGCATAACTCCAACTTCTGCCTCAGTCTTCACATCTCTGTCTTCTCTTATGAATGTGTCTCTGTGTCCCTCTCTTTCTCTAATGAAAACATCAGCCACCGGATTAGGACCCACTATAATCCAGAATGACCTCATTTTAACTTGATTACATCTGCAAAAACCTTTTTTCCAAATAAGGTCACATTCACAAGTGCCAGGGTTCATATGTCAACATACCTTTTTGGGGAGAGATATGGGGAGACAGGAAATTCTACAACTGCCTTTATCAGACCTGGCTCTGGCTAGGGGACTCAGAAAGAGGAATAAAGAAAACTATAAAATCATTAGAGAGCAATAAACAAAATTAAAATCTCCCCCACTCAAAATGAGCATAAAATTAAAAATTTCAAAACACATGGGAAAATACAATGCCAAAAAAGACAGCCAATAAATAAATAACTTGAACACTAAATTGCTCCACCATAAAAGTGACTTTATAAAAATATCAGACAAACACTTCAAAATTAAATACATTAAGGAGGATAAAAGAAGCTGTCATATTCATTAAAAAGTACAAGGAACTAATAAGCAACAGAAATCAAACAAGAACAAGAAGCTATAAAAATTAATTAAGCATGAAAAATAAATTATGCTTATTAAAATAAAATTGCCATGCCAGGATAAATTCTGGACTATTCCTAGTTGAAGAGAGAATTCATTAATTAGAAAATAATTTTGAGAAAGTCACCCTGAATATGACACAGAAAGGCAAACTTACTTTTAAAAATTAGGACAGCTAAAATAAACAAAAAAGAGAATGAGAGTCTCCAACATTTAACTAATAGAAGTTCACAAAGTAGATAATGGAGGAACTGGAGAAGAAGCAATATCTGAAATGATATTTTGCTAAGCAATTCAAAGTAAAACAGGTGAGTGTTCTCAGAACAATAGTGCCTTCTGATAAATAAAAATAGAACCATATTGGCAGGGCATTAAGCATAAGAAAATAATCTCTGAAAGGGCCAGAAAGGAGACACAGATTACACACAAATGAGTGAGAACTAGCCTTCAAGAGGACTTCCATAGATGGCAAAGGACTCAGAGAAAATAAGTACTAATCTAGAATTTTATACCTAGTCAAACTCTTTTTCAAATGAGATGACAAAACACATATTTTTCCAACCACAAAAGACCAAGAGTGTTTACCTCTCCCCCACCTCCCACCACAGACACTCTCTGAAAGAGCTATTAAAGAATGCACTATAACAAAGAGAAAGATGAAACCCATTTGGAGAACATTAATTTTTTTTAAAGTGAATATACACAAAAAGATGTGTTACTATCAATAAATGGAATTAACCACTGGCTATGAACAATAATTACTACTGGCTGTGAGCAATACTAAGCCAGTAATAATAATTAATTTAATTTAAAAGAATAAAAATACAACTCTAAGCTGCTATAACAGGAATAAATACCTACACATGTCAAGTGGTGATAAGTTCTTAAAAAAAAAAAGAAATAAAACAGAGTGCTTTGGTGTTGTATCTGGAGATACTGCCAGCAGAGGTCTGGAGAGGGTTAGGGGCACACAGCAATTCCTATGGATATTCCATAGAAGATCACTCTGAGTATCAAGAGTAAAGTCTCTGGCATGTCCTAGACAGAGCAAAGAGCCTTATGTGGCTGGAATAAAGTGGTCAAAAGAAATGAGATGAGAAAGAATTAAGGGCCAGATCCTATAGGATTCTCAAGACCTTTGCAAGTACTTTGACTTTTACTCTGAGTGAGGTGGGGCCATTGAGGAGGGACATGATCTGATCTAATTTATCAAATAATCACTCTGTATACCTAGAATAGACTCTCCTGGGTCTCTAACAGAGACCAGCTAAGAGACTTTGCAATAATCCAGAGGCAAAAGATGGTGATTTTGACATGACTATAATGGTGAAAGGTTGGCAAGTGGTTGGATTCTGGACGTATTCAGAAGGTAGAGGTAAGGGATTTGTCGATGGTTACCTATAGGTTATGAGAGAAAGAGACCTATTCTACACTTTATTCTTCCATGAAATACCTCACCCCTTCAGAACATGTGGATTAGGGATCATAGACACCTTCACAAGTCTCAGGTTACAATCTAGGCAAAGGCTACACATTTGCTGGACCTCTGGGACTCAGAGCCTGGCTGCCCCTCACTGAAGAGTCAAAGACAAACCTGAAAAGAAAAAGAAAGCCTTGAAGAGATGCAAACTTTGACTCAGGTAACATGGTTTGCTGAATGTAAAGACAAGCATTAAAAGTTGTCCTCTCTCTTCTTTTGCTTTTATTTAAACCCACAGAAGTTCTGAAGTGTCCTGCATAAGCTCCTCATCAACCCCGTTTCCACTCCCTGCATAATTACGAATATTTGCCAAGAGGAAAGAGACAATTGTGCAACAAAATACAATATACTCTTTGAAAACTTTATCCCTCCCCATGTTCCTTTGAATGATGCCATTGCACACATCTGCCTTACCAGATCTATTCATAGGCAGTAATTACTTTGGCATGAGAAATTTAAAAAAAATACTGGCTCCATTCCTATCTGGTTTGAGCCTTAGAGTTTTATTTTCCATAGTAAACACTCTGGGTAACTGAGGAATCTTTTACACTAAACTCTAAGCAGATCTCGGTAGTTTGAACCAAAGATGTATTCTGAAGAAGAAAAATAAATAAATCACACCATCATGTTGTATCTTTTTCATTTGAAAACATGTTCTAAAATGGATCAACTAGCCAAACAGTTTAATATTTCAGGGGAAAAAAATAAAAGACAAAGAGCTATTCTAGATAAGGAGGGAAAGGAGAGTACTTACTATAGGTTATTGGCAGACTGCCATCCTGTTCACATTTTTACATTTTTAAACAGTACTTACCCGATGCTCTCCTTAATCCCATTAAATGAAAACTTTCTCTAATTTTAAAATTAAATTTCCTGTATTTCCTGATAGACTTCCAAATTCTTCTCCTTCCCTCCTTCTTTCTAAGTCCCATGGTATTTCTACAAGAAGAGGGGTATTAGCTTCCTGGATAGATTCTAGTTGGCATAATCACCCTCAGCCTTACTTTATCCCTCTGGGCTTTTTAACTAGGCACAGATAGTTTCCTTACTTCCTGTCCTGAAGTAGTAGAAGTATCTGCCCTAAAGCTAGTGGTTTACGACTGTGACCATAACCCCCACCACATGGGGGCGTGTTTCAGTCACTCGCTCTTCAATAATCAAAGCAATATACTCCAATTTTTAATTACTCAACCCTAATATAAGCAGATTTTGAGTACACAACTTTACCATGTATATATTTATTTATAAACTATGCTCTTGCCTTACTATATAAATAAGTTGCATGATTTTATAAAATATAACAAAAATAGAAATTGAATAAACATTTTAATAGAATAAAATTATCAAATTTTATTAATATTTTAGTGCAATTGAAGGAACTGACTATCATTACTTTAGAAAATTCGGGTGATACCTCAATTCAATGATGTATTTTTCAGTTCTGTGTATTTGGGTACTTTATTTTATTGGTATTTAGAGCTAATAAGAATGCCTTTCATAGATATACACATCCCAGCAGAAGAAACACATTACTGGCTATACTTTTATAGCCATGTTTATTTGTTAAGTATTAATTATGTAAAGATTTTCATTGAAATTTAGCTGGTAGTCTTCTATCTTCCCTTATGCCACTCATTTTTGCTTGCAAACTAATCAAATATGCTATATTTTTATATTTCCCAAATAGGTTAAAAACCTACTGAAATGCTAAGCTTTCAAGAAGGTTAGAAAAGTCTGTTTTCATCTTGTCTAATATGCAGATATAAAAGTTTCTGTAGACAAAACATGTAATCATTTTTGGAGGGAAAAAACACACAAAACACAATCCAGTTTCTAAACTTGCATCTTTCAAATTCTTTCTCCACAGCAAAAAAACTTAGGAAAAAGGCTGTTTCTTATTTATGTTCAAAATATCACATTTATGGGAAGAGATAGATTAAACACCTTTTCAGAAATATCTCTTAGGTAACATTCCAGTGAGAGCAAGTTAATATCAATTCAAAACACTTGTGATTTTTGTAAAAATATAAACATTAACAACTTATCTTTAAGTTTGATAATAAGAAAATTGTAATAATATCATTGTTGAAACTCTATGCAGGACAAAATATAGACACTTAAACTATTAAATTTAACAAAATGTTAAATTTCTATTTAGTCAAGGTTTTCCAGAAAAACAGAAGCAATAAAATATATTTCTAGGGAGAGAGAGAAAGGGATTTATTTTAAGGAAATAGCTCACATGAGTAATTGTGCAGACTGGAAAGTTCAAAATTTTATAGAGTATGCCAGCAGGGCTGGAAATTCAGGTAAGGGTTGCTGTTGTAGTCGAGTCTAAATTCTACAGACCATAATGCTGAAAACTCATAGAGGTTTCTATATTGCAGTCTTGAGTCAGAATTCCTTCTTCTGTGGAAACACTTCAGTCTTTGTTCTTAAGGCCTTCTACTGATTAGATGAGGGCCACCCACATTATGGAGAGTAATCTGCTTTATTCAAAGTCCATAGACTTAAATATTAATCACAACTTAATTACTTTCACAGAACATCTACACTGGTGCAACCAGACAATAGGGCACTCTAGCCTAGCCACGCTGACACATATAATTAATCATCACATGTATAGAAGTACTTTTTTATTTTGTATAAATGTATGTACATTTAATTTTAAAAAATTAAATACTTTGATTCAACCGTTAGTATTAAGTGCATTCTGTGGAAAGACAGTGGAAGCAAATAAGGCCACTATTTTTGACTGCCTACACTGAGGTTTTCTGACTGTCACTCAGGGCACTGTGACTGCAGTGTCGACCCATATAGTAAATGTAAGTAATGCTTACTTCTTAATATTTTTAGATAAAAAAGTAAATAAAAATAAAATATTTTCTTACCACGTATCCATCTGGAATCCATTAGCCTGTAGTCTTAGGAACCTATGAGAAAGATTTCAGACAAATGACTTCAAACTTTAGAACACTAAAAATATCACCTAAAAATGGTATTAATAATACATATTTCTAGGTGAGAGTCGCTGAAACCATGACCCAGTAAAACTTGTGTACAACCCAGGGATCTGCATTTTTACTCATCACTGAGAGATTCTGATATAAGTTCCTTCCAGGCATCGCCATCAGCCTGCATTGTCACAGACCAAGCACTCAACAATAAGGACTGATTGAGTGTCCATTGAGGACCAGGCACTGTGCCAAAGAACATGATGCATTTGCTCTCCTCCAAAAGCAGAGATTGGGGCTAGTCTCAAAGAATTAAGTGTTCTGGCTTTAAAATATAAGCCATTAGTATGAAAACCAGTAAATCATCTTTTGTATGTAAGTCCATAAGATGGCACTTGTTTAATAAAAATATTTCTCACTCTTGCACTCTTAGCTGCAGCAGAGGGTCAAAGAAAATGCTCTGACTGAGAAGAGAAAACCTGGCTTCCAGTTGTAGCTCTGCCACTGACTAGCATTGTGACCTTGAACAAGTTATTAAATCTTTTTATATCTCAGCTTCCCAAAATATAAAGTGAGGGGGTTGAACTAGATAACTTGTACAATTTCTTCCAACTCAAACATTTGATGACTGCCTGCACCTGGGAAATCAGCATAGGTCTTTCTTCTTAACAAAAGCAAGAAGCATTTTCAAATCATCAAAAAAAGATAGATGTCTTCAGTGGAAATTTATACTCTTTCTTCATTCACTCAATTAAATTTCAACCAACTGACATTAAATGAGCCAGGCCAGTGATGCAGGTCTGGCCTATTTCCATAGTGCCCCTGTTCTCCAGAGATTAATCATGGCTCAACCAAGTTGAAAAAGGAGGAGGTGGAAACGTGAAAACACCCCTAAGACCAATCGAATTCACCAGCCTCGGGCATATGCACTTTGTTCTGAGTCTGCCTCATGCAAAAATAAATGAACTTTATCAATGTTGTGGAGGAAAAATAATCAGCCATATTGGTTGTTTAACATCCTAGAAATAAAGCGAGCCATCTCATACATTAAATTTATTTTTAATAAAAATAATAATTTCTCTTTTGGGCCATTATGCACATACATTTTAAACTTTCTGCTATTATTTGCATAATAACATAAAATTCTCCATATAGATAAGGACTCATCAGCCAGTCTCTTGAGTTCAAAAGCTGATGCCCAGTATAAAATTGTAGCATAAGCAATTTGTCTCCAATGCCTCTCCATTTTTCACCACACTCCAAAAAAATTGTTTTTAAAGTAAATATAACACATCTGAGTGGTCTTTTAAATTATGCAAGGCATTTTTCTATTCATTATTTTATTTGGTCCTCACAACCACTCTGTGCATTAAGCCAAAGAGACATTGTCTCCATTTTACATATAAGAAAACCAAGTTGAAAAGAACTGAAGTGACTTATCAAAAGTAGCATAGCAAAAAGCAGCAACCTGCAACTCGCACAGAGGTTTCCTTAGTCTGAGAATTAATGTGGCCCTAAGATTATGGTGACCCTGGATGATTAGTGTACTCATCTGTCCCCAGAAGCACTTCTCCTTGGTGTGAAACTTCCCTCCATATACAGATTCATCTCTCCTTTGTTCAAGTCTTTAGGGATCTTTTTCTGAGGCCAGATAGCTAATAAGTGAATTCTTACTAAAATGTTAATGGATACCACTGAATTTATTTTCCTCTCCTTCTAGGTAACATAGAAATAATATAGTAAGAGGTTTCTGAAGGTAATGCCTGAACTTAAAGACTGTATTCTAATAGAAGTGAACTACCAGACCAAGAACTGGAAATATTTTTTATATTTTGAGTCAAAAAAGCTCTTGCTACTGTTTGATTCATAGTCACAAAGGTAGTATCCCCTCATAATGGCAGATCTACCATGTAAACACCAGTACAGATGACATCCTACACCACTCAAGTCCCAGTTCAATGCAAGTCAACAATTATGAGTACCAACTACTTACATGGCAATGGTCCACATGATATTGAAAGTAAAATGGCTAAAGAATAAAACCCTTTAATTTTTATGTGAAGGTGATTAAAGTCTGAGAGCCCACAAAGAGTGATGATAAACTACAGGGTCTCGAAGAAGAAGCCACTGCTGAAAAAGAAATAATTAGTGGCAGAATTAAGCATAGAACACTAGTGAAAAGGAACCTCCTTTCAAAAAAAAATTGACTTGTTAAAGCTTCAGTACTTAAAACACCAACTTTGGCCATCTAGACCAAAAGACTGAGAATTAACTGCTAATAATAATAAAGATACCAATACAAAAAGTGAGCCTATGAGATATGCAGAAGAGACATGCAGAAGAAGGTCTGTAGAATTTAGAGCCCCAAGAAAAGTAACCTAGACTTGGAACAAGACAGACCCAATTCTTAGAAGAATCATCTAAGGATTAAAGGCTTTCACCAAATTCACAGTGCGAAAGCATTAGAAATTTATATTAAGACTGCATTATGATGGTTGTAATAATAATGCCTGAGTAAATATAGAGTAAACTGTATGTGTTTTCTATTACATGAGAGAATTCAGTCTCTCAATTGTCTCTTTAGATGCCTTAATAAAGCCCTATATGAAAAATCTTTCTAGCAATGTTATCAATGGGTCCCTGGGTTGAGTGTATATTACCTAGCTACTGTAGTTTAGCATCTAAGACCCAAAAAGATAAAATATCTAAAAAGACTTGTTCAAACCCTTTACAAAAAGAATATCTAAACTGCAAACAAAAATATAAAAAGATGTTAAACTTCATCAGTCAAAATACTCCACAAAATGACCACACCAAGTGTCAACAAGAATGTGGAGCAAATAGAACCCTCTTACATTGCTAATAGGAATGATAATCAATATATCCACTTTATATAATGTTTTGTAGAATCTACAAAGGACAAAAATTTTATGTGCTATGACCCAACAACTCTTTCCTAGATACAGCTCCTATAAAAGTAAGCGCTTATGTTCACCAAAATTCACAGATATTTTATTCATAAGAGCCAAAACTTAAGAACCAATCCAAATGTAGAAAGCATAAATTAATTGTGGTATATTTATGCAATGGAATACTACTCAGCAATAAAAGTAACACATCCCACTGAAAAATGAAGCATTGCGATCAATCTCACAGACATAATGTTGAGTGAAAAATGTCAGACATAAAAAGTATATACCACATAATTCTATTATATCAAGTTCAAAAATAGACAAAACTAATCTCTACTGATAGAAGTCAGATAAGTGAGTGCCCATGATGGAGAAGGGGAGTTACTGGCTGGGTAGGGTCCAAGGGAGAGTGTTTGGATTCTAATCATTTTCTGTATATCTTGATTTGGATGGTGGATGGATAGATGATATATGTATATATGTGTATATCTACATAAGTTAATTAAGCTATACATTTATGATTTGTGTGCTTTTCAGTAAGATGGACAAAAATAGATAGAAGTTCCCTTCACAAAATGCTTCCTTGGCTGAGTTTTCTTGTTCTAGGCAGGTCTTGAGCTCCTGTCTTCAAAGTGCCTGATATCTAACTATTCAGGAAAAGGGATGAGTTCACTGTTGGACTACATTGGATTATAATATGGAAATTAAGGCCTACAGAAGCAAGTAATTAATCTTTACTGTAGATGCAGGAAAGGCCTTAGAGGTGGTGATATTGCAGCTAGGCTCTGAACAAAGAGTTTAACCAGTTGAGAAGGTGGGGATGAAGGTAGGGCCTTCCAAGCAATGAGCACAGCATAACCAAAGACATGGAGGTGAAAATATAAATGTCAGAGATCCAGCCAAGATGGCAGAGTAGGTAAATGCAGTGTTCACCTCCTCCCATGACGTTAAATTACAACTAAATTACAGAACAACCATCATTGAGAACCACTCAAAGCCTACCTGAACAGAAGTCCTACAATTAAGAATATACAGAAGAAGCCACATGGAGACTGGTAGGAGGAGTGGAGACAAGGAACAGGCTGTTCCCACACCCATATATGGTAGTTAAACAGTAATATCTCAGCTAAGGAGATCCTCCCTGAAGAGCAAGATGTGCTATCTTAGCACCAGGCTCCCTAGTCCAGGGTTCCAATGCTACGAAGAGCAGTACCCATAACTTCTGGCTGTGAAAACCAGAAATTGTGACTAAGATGGAGGGTGACCAAAGCCCCAAGCATTTCTCTTGAAAGGCTCATGCACAGACTTACTCAGTGACAGACTCACTCACTCTGAGCTCTGGCGCTGGGGCAACAGCTCTAAAGGTGTGAGGAATTTATAAGGAGGAATTAAATTGTCTAGCTTCAGGACAAGTGGTGGACAGGCAACTTTCTCCTAGAGAGAAGTGCTGTCAGTATCCATCATTTATTTGTTAAGCCCTCCCCAATCCCAGCATGCACAGGTGGCCACCATATCTGAGTCTCTACCAAACCAGTATTACAAGAAATGTTAAAGGGACTTTTTTATAAAGTAGGAGAAATTTTTTTAAAGATAAAAAATGAATAATAAAATGGCAATAACTACATATCTATCAAGAATTACTTTCAATGTAAATAAATTAAGTGGTCTAATAAAAAAAATATAGGGTAGCTAAATGGATAAGAAAACAAGACCCTTACATATGCTGCCTATAAGAGACTCACGTCAGATCAAAAGACACACACAGACTGAAAGTAAAGGGATGGACAAAGATATTTCATGGAAAAAAAAATGAAAATTAAAATTTAAAAAAAGCTGGGATGGTAACACTTCTACCAGACAAAATAGACTTTAAAACAAAGGCTATAATAAGAGGCATAGAAGGACCTAGCAATTCTACTTCTGGGTATTTATCCAAAGAAACCCAAAGCACTAATTTGAAGAAAAAAATTATGCATCCATATGTTCATTGCAGTATTATTTACAATAGTCAAGATATGGAAGCAACCTAAGTGTCCATCGATAGATGAAAAAATAAAAACAAAGTGTCCATTGATAGATGAAAGAATAAAAAAGTGGTACATCTATATAACAGAATATTACTTAGCCAAAATGAAAAAAAGAAAAAAGAATAAAATCTTGCTATCTGCAACAATATGAATGGACCTGGAAAGTATTATGCTAAGTAAAATAAGTCAGTCAGAGAGAAATACTATATGATTTCACTTATATGTGAAATTTAAAAAACAAAATAAATGAAATAACAAAACAGAAACAAACTCGTAGATACAGAGACTATTTTGATGGTTGTCAGATGGGAGAGGGGTTAGGGGATTGGGTAGAAAATAGGAAGGGATTAAGAAGTAGAAATTGGTAGTTACAAATAGTCATGGAATGCAAAGTATAACTTAGAGAATATAGTCAATAATATTATAATAACTATATATAGTGTCAAATGGGTACTAGATTTCTCAGGGTGATCATTTTGTAAATTATATAAATGTCTAATAACTACATTGTACACCTGTAACTAATATAATATTGTATGTCAACTCTACTTGAAAAATTTTAAAAAATTATTTTCCCCTTGAAAGGGAAAATTTTTTTATTTGATATGACAGAAATGTGGGGTTTGAGGCCAATCAGAGAGGTGTAAGAGGGAGAAAATGTAGATTAGAGATAGACATGATAGGTCTTGAATGCTACAGTTGGGTATTTTGGACTTGGAGCATGTAGCTAAGAGTTGGTTCATGAAGAGAATATGGGATGAATTCAGGGAATACATGTAGACAAGTTCAGGAAATGAGGTAACTAGTTTATCTCTAAAGACCATCTCTGAGATCAAACAGAACCAATGTGTCTGTCCTGAGCAGGTACAACCTTCATACCCACCCATCGGTTCATGAAAGAGTGCTAAGCTCATCCCTAAGCCATTTATCTGGAAGCTTCAAGTCTGGTTCAGAAGTGTCATCTTTTTTACTCTATCATATGCTCAAACTTCTAGACTCAAAGAAACAACCTATCAGATATAAAATTATCCTCATGGGATTAACACCAGACTTGGTCAAAGCCCCAGTTCCCAGCACTCTCATTAACTATGTCTCTGCAGAGAAAAATAAACTAAGATGCGTTTAGTTATTCAGCTCAAATGCTGCTCTGAAGGCAGAAGTTGTTTATATGAGAAGAAAAGATTTTGTTACTACAGGGCATTTGAGCAATTTCTCTGATTCGAAGTATACCGTATTCAGAGTTGCAACACATAGTAATTAGCCTGCTCTTTAACACATGCTTTATTAAAAAGTTTTCAGAGGTAGCAATTTTCTAACATTGGCCAATAAATCTTTCTTCACAGGAAATATAATACAGATTTCAAGCTTTAATAAAGCTATGAAAACAATTTATTGATATTTTTGGTAACAAAATAATAATCATCTGTTATCATGTAGTCCCTTTCATACCAACATAGTTAAACCCAACAATATTACTGTGGCATAAGTTGTGGGCTTTCACGAAACATGGGCACTTTTACATGAAATACGTCATGGAAACTGTTCACTGAAAAAAATACATAATATAAAGCTAAGGCTCCAAGAGTTTAATTAACCCAAGATTACACAGCTAGAAAAAAGGCTCAGATTTTGACCAATTTCTCAGTGCTGGCTTCACTTCATCGCATCCAGGCCACACTCCAAAAGCAGCACAAAGGTTATTGATGGTATGGTCAGTGGGCCTAGGACTGATGTTGGCGAACAATGCCTGAGGCAAAATGACAAGCCCTAAAGGTTATTTTTCATCTCCTTCTTCCTCCATCTCCCTTTCTCTTTGCTTCTACCTCCACGGGGAGGTGCCATTAAAGCCCCTTCCTCATTCAACCCCCAAGGGGGTGGGGGGAGTTCCACTGGTATACAGCAAGTGTGAGATGGAAGCAGGGACCATAATGGGGACACCACAGAGTAGAGGTTCCACTGCTCTCCTCCCACTCTGAAGTCCATACCTTCTTCTCCAGTGTAGTAACGCCCTACTCTCCTATAAATTACTGTGTCATAGTACAAATCATCCTATCACTGTTTACGTAACCATCTTCCCCAATAGACAATTTTCTTCCAAAAAATAGTTTAAAAGAAAACAAAAACTTTAACTTACTGCATTTCTCACTTTCAGCCTCTTTCTTCTTTATTATCACCCTCCTCTTAAGAAATGCAATTGCAGATGTCCCCAGTACGTGAGTTTACATGCTATGGGATCCTGATTTATATTCTCTTTAGAAAGCATGTAGCACAAAGAAGAACACACAGCTCAATGACCCAGAACCTCTAAATCAGCAAAGAGAAAGGGGGTGGGGGGACAAGGGAGGGAGCCGAACAGGAAACGAGAAAGCAGAGACCAAGGGAGGAGGAAGAGAACACATGAGAGATCATCAGCTCTGCCCCGTCTGATCCTGGAACATCCTGCTGCCCAAATGCTCAGGACTTCCCATCCCACCAAATGACCCACTGACACTAAGAATATTAGTGAATAATGTAAATTTGGCTGCATAATTCATGGGGGGAAGCAGGGAGAGAGGCAGTGGGGGAGTAAGAGTTTATATCATATGTCCCGAAGCCCACAACTTTATACATTCAGTCTGCCTTCTCTCCCAACTCTCTCTGCTATACCATATATATCTTCTCTGATCCCAGAAACCCTACCCTATCCCAGTCCTAGATATCTTTCCTCACTTCTAAAGCCATATGACTTGCCTAAACCTTTTCAAACATGTATACCACACAACACAAGCACTCAGCAACGAGCCCTCCAGTACCAAGATCCACCCTCCCACAGAAGGTCACAGGAGATTAAAAATAGCTATCTGTCCCATAACTGACAGATAGACAATAACTTAGGGAAGAAGGACGGAAGCTGGCATTTTTAAGCACCTATCACACACCAGCAACATGCCGAAGTTGTTACACACGTCTGACTCAATGACAATATTTAACATTCTTACACTTGGTGAAATGGACACAATGAAGGTAAGATATTACCCATGTCTTCATGACCCACGTGCAATTTTCACCTCCACCCCTCTGTGAGATGTGGGATATGACTAAAATGAGAAAGTAAGTAGCATGCATTTTAAGAAGGGTGTTGACATGACAGGGAGATTAGGAATGCACCATGAGGTCCAGCCAGCTCAGGCCCTCTTCTGAGGCTTTGAGATAATTCGGGACAAGCTTTCAATTAGATGGGAAATGTTGAGTAGAAGAAATGAAAATGGGTGGGGAGCTGGGCAGAAAAGAGATGCCATATTGAAATCTATCATTCCCCAATGTCAGACAAGGTTATTTTTGTTGGCTCCAAATGACAACTAATTCCTGCCACTTAAAGAAATTCTATAATTTGCCTGTGACCATCCTCCACGTTGACATTTGGGGTAGCCTAGGCAACGCAGAGAAGGAAACACTGTAGTGCTGGCTGGGTGGACAGGAGCTGGGACTCTGGGGCCACAGATGGAATGACCTAATTTGCAGCAGGCTTTTGGTGGAATAAAGATGGGATCTCTGAAAGCTGGGATGGGACATACAGCCTTGGAGAGTAAAGGTTATTTTATCAGGAAATTAATCAGAGACCTATAGCATGACCACTTTTTTCCAGGCACATCGTGGTGATGCGGAGGGTGTGTGCTCAGACCACAGGAATCTCAAAACCACCCAGCCACCCTATCGGCTCCCTGGGACACCAGGCACACAGCTGATGAAGCCCCAGATGATAGCATTCTTGAGCTTTCTCTTCGTGTCTTTCTAAATGTGTGTGGTTTCTTTCATTTGTGTTTGTACTGGGCATTTGTTTGTTTGTTTGTTTGTTTGAACAGTCTTATTTGGAGGCTGGCAGTTGCCCTTCTTTCCTCTGTGTGAAATGGCTGCCAAGAAACCCAGTCTGCTCTGCTCTCCTTCAGTCCCTCTGGCCAGATGCCAGGCCCGAGGTGCTGGTTGGCACTTCTGCTGGCCTGGCTCACAAAATATGTTCCAGTGGCACCGGGAAAAGAAGAGGAGCCTGTGGGGGTAGGCAGTGAGGCGGGATTCTACCAACCTGCTAAGCAGTCCCAGGGGAGAGCAAAGTGTCTGTCACAGAGACGTCCATTGAGAATAAAAATACTAAGGCAGAGACAGGGGACACCATGCTCTGGCTGGCAGTCTGCATGTCCTTTGAATGAAATTACGGTAGGGAGGGGGAAGTAGAATTTGGGGTCCAGTGGACATCTTTGAAAGGGCAAAGGGGAGGAATAGAGTTCTCAGGGCAGTTGGACATCTTCCCTCGTGGCCTGGAGGTACGTCCTTCCTCAAAACCTAAAATAAACTCAAAAACTCCACCTTCAGAGGAGATGGAGTTATTTTTAAAAATTCAGGCTTTCGCTTTGAAGCTATTTCAAAAGCCTAAGATATAATTTAGTTTCGAGGGGGGAAAGCTACAAGAAAGGAAAAAAAGCAAAAACACAAGTTGTAAAAAAAAAAAAATAACAAAAATAAAGTCCTAGAATTAAATTTTGCAACCGAAACGTAGGCCTTTGGGTTTCTCATCAATCACGGCTCTGTGTTGCTGTTTTGGTAAACAGATTTCTGAATTTTATTTTGAATGGTATAATTTTCAGATTAAGATTTTAAAAGAAGTACAGGCTCAAAGGGAAAATAAAAATAAAGGAAACTACTGCTTTCAACTACTTCCTACAGCTGAGGGCGTTGGACACAAGATGTTTCTTTAAATTTTCCACTATTCCATGCTCTTTGCTTTCTCTGAGCCCTGTGAGTTCTCCCTGCGCAGAGAATTTGGGCTGCCTGCATGGTATCAGCGATGCCATCAGGTCAATGCTTTAATTACCGAATCCCTGTTTTCAGAGACTCAACTCAGGTATAAAATGTGTGTGGGGCTTAAACCTGGCAGATAACATCGCAAACCAGCGGTTAATTCTCTAACATGTTTTTAAGGGCAAATATCTTTTACCTGCTTATTTTCTGATCCCAAAGCACAAATAAACTTAAAGTCATACTTTGAAATTATCCATCGCATGTCCCCAGCAGCAGGCTCTGACTACCTGAATCCTGACAAGGCCGAAGGGTAGACCAATGCTACTTTTTCAAAGGGACACTCTTTGTAGAGAAATGGTCATCAAGGGGAAGCGGGTGGTGGGAGAAGGGGAAGCTGTGATGAAAATTCTTTGATATCACAATCATTTACTTTTTGATGTTGGACATCATGCTGGGGACTGGGGTGACTGAAAAGCAAAAGCCATAGGCACTGGCTTCATGGTATCAGGTTGAGGATATGGACCAAAAGAAAAGATGAAGAAAAGTATGTGGTGGTATCTGCCACATCCTAAATATATTCATGGTAAGTGCCCTGGCATGGGGATTAGGGGTGGGAAGAGAACAGAAATGGCCCAGAATGCAGGGCTTTCTAAGTGGCGTTATTAGCATGAGCTCTGGAGCTGGACCACCTGGGATTTCAACTTGACCCTGTTTTAGACAATCTACTCAATTTCTCTGTGTCTTACTTTCCTCATCTGTAAAATTAGGTTAAAGAGAATACTGGCCTTGTTGGTTTCAAAGAAAACTTGGAGCAGTGCCAGGCACAAGGGAAGCACTGGGTCAGTAAACTGGTGTATGGTTATAAGGAAAAGGTTGATGTTGGAGGAAACGGAAATAAAGGGACCAGAGATGAGAGGCCCAGTGAGTCAACTTCTACAGTCCTTTATTTTTTCTTCTTGAGTCTCCATTTCTAATTCATTGGCCAAGATTCCTCAGAGATCATGAACAGGATTCTTACGTCACATCTGTAGCTCTTATCAGGGTGCCGAAGGAAAGGATGCTGGAGACGAGGCCTGCTCTCCTCCTGGCCTTGCCCTCCCTCGTTCAAACCTGCACATGGAAGGTAATGTGGCCTGACAAACGCCTTCGTGCTGTTGCTCACTAGTTTCACAACCTTGCAATGCACAATTCAGATTCTTTTGGATACAAGTAGCAAAACTCAAACTCAAACCTGCTTTGTGGAAGAAAGGGTTTGTGGAAGGGATGCCAAAAACACTCGCCCTCCCCCCAGACATGGAACTTGGGATGGCAGGGACAGGAGCCACTCAGGGAGATCTTGGAGCCTCAAGCTGTCCGGACTCTCTTCACTTCCTACTTCTGCTCCTCTGCTTGTTGGCTTTGTTCCTTCAGTCCAGCTTTCTCAGGCACCAGGGCCACCAGCAGCTCCTGGCTCACATCTTCCTGTTTTGTCATGAGAGACAAAAGAGCCTTATTTTCTTAATTTCAAGCTGAAAAATCCCAGAGAACTGCTCTGGTTGGGCTTGGATCACATATCTACCTCCTAAACTAATCCCTGTGGCAGGAAATGGAGCTGAGACACTGTGGTTGGCAGCTGTCTTCTCGAGAACAATTTCTGTGGCCAGGTACATGGAGTCCAGTAAGAATATGCCAGCTCCCACATTCACACATGTTGGTGTGAGTGGGGGGTAGCTGTTCCCCAATAAAATGAAGTGTTGTTCTCTTAGGGACACAGAGGACAAACATGAAGATATTGTCGACATTATAGAATGGCACCATGGAAATTGTACTTTTATAGATTAGATTTGGCTAAGATATATTGTTGCCTGCTTTCACAGATTGATTATTTCTCTTCTTTCATGATAAATCATTTCCTTCTTTTTATTTCTTAAAGACAAAATGCTTCAGCATGGGGATACCCCACCACACAATTACAAAGGCCACCATTCACTTCACATTCAGGAGAGTGGAATACAAAGCCAGCATCTCTCTCTGTCCACAGTAGCTACGCAATAAACTCTTGCTGTTTGAACATATGAGTGAATGATTATAATGTAATTTTCTTTCTCAAGTACATTAGTGGACAGGTTATAGACAGCAATCAAACACCTATGTTAAAAAACAAATTCTTGTACTTAAGCCTAAGGCAAGACATTTAATCAATGAAACTCTCAGTTTCTCCATTTTTAAGACACAAAAATAATACCTCCCTCAGAGAATTGTAAGAGCTGAACAAAATAAATATGACAGTGAATATATATGACTTGTATCACTCTTTTCCTAATAACTTTATTCTTTTTTTCTTGTTGGTTTTTTCTATCACCAACATCCCAATCTTCCTTGAGGAAAAAAGATAGTATTTTAGAACTGACAGAGACATTTTAAAATAATTTAGTTCATTGTTCTTATGTGTAAATCACTGACTTCTTGATAGAATATATTTTCAGGAAAATTTGAGAAACTTCAGATCTTATAAATTTTGTTTGGGACTGCTCGATCATATGGTAGTTCTAGTCTTAATTTTTTTGAGGAACCTCCACAATTTTCTAGAGCAGCCGTACCATTTTACATTCTCACCAACAGTGTATATTTGATTTTAACACCAAATTGGTCTTTTGTCTGAATCATCATTTTTGTCTATAAACTTTATGTAAAGTTCCCTCCTCTCACAAAAAAAATGTGAAGTTCATTTTGCACCCACAAGACCACTAAACAGTTTGATAATTCACATGAGAGCACATGCTACAGGTTACGTTACTACTCTCAAGGAACTTTTATCCTGGAAAAAGATGAACAAATTTATGTTCTAATTATTTCTTATAGCATAATGCAGGGGAAAGGCAGTAAATTATACCAGCTTACAGAAGCTAAATACCTGCTTTAAAAGAAGCACAATTTGAAGACTCTGGCAAAACTTCTTAACGAAGCAAAGGGGCTTTCATGTTTTGGCCCATCCCTTACCGCCAAGCTTCATCCTTTGATGCTCTTCAACGTGTACTCTATGTTCCAACAACTATTTTTTATCTCCCCAAACACCCATGCTGTTCTATGATTCTGTGCCTTTCTTTACCCTGTTAACTCTGCCTAGGACAAGTTTTCCCCACACCACACAACCTACATTCCCCTGTCTAACTGGAAAACTTCCATAAAACCCAAGGGAAAAGTCCAGAACTTTCCAGACTCCCTTCCCCCTTCTTGCTGTCAGGCCTTCCTCGGCACTACCTCACAGTACTGTGAGTCTTTTGAGGATAGATATAGAATCTCACTTTTCTTCAAGTCCCTCTGTAGTATATGTGCCTGATATTAAGCTTTCTGGTTGCTGACACATCCATTGCAAAGCCATTCATCTCAAATAAGCATACTGCCAGCTGTATGACACAGCTACTAGCAAACCAACTAGATAGGAACCACGCACCCCACTCCATAAAGTTCCCCTTTTAGAAGCCCGGGGTGACCTCGATTAGTGACCACTTGAATGATCCCACTTCTCTGTTCCCACTCCCTAATTCCCACTCTTATGTTTTTAAATGCATTGATGAAGAGTGAACGCACTAAACTCTAGACACCTCCCCCTCAGACACTAATAAAGGCAGATCCCTGGGGCTACATGCTCTCTCTCTCTACCCATAACCTCATGTGTGACACATCGGTGTGTCGTGTACCCTCCAGGATCTGAGAGTAATAAATCTTGTCCTTCAAGTGTCCTCATGGTCATTGTTGAGGTGTGTCCTACAATCGCAATAAGAATCACAGGGGCTGGGTCCAGCCACAACACTGGCTCCTGTGGGGGAAATGTTTGTGGGAGTTCAGTCACAAGGAGTATGGACCTTGGCAAGGTCCTCAGGCATTTCTAGCCAATAGCATCACTATAGATTAGCTGACACCAGCACAACATTCTCATACAATGCCAGAACACTAACGATGTTTATTACATGACATTAGATTAAGTCAAAAACAACTGGGAAAGTGTAAACTTCAGATTTTCAAGACTTAAGCTTATTAGAGCCTCCTTCTCACGTCTTTTGTCCTGGTATTTGTCTCTTGTGTACAACCAGTTATGTTCTAGAGAGACTGCCTCTGGGTAAATTGTCTTTGCAAGTAGTCCTTCCTTCTCAGTTCTGTTCTTTCACTCAACAAGCATTGATTCAGTGTCTCTTTTGTACCAGACACTGTCTTAGGAGCTAAGGACAAAAAGATGGTTGGGCTAAGACTCCTGCCTCAAAGAACTGACAATATTGCAAAGCTTTTAAGATAATTTCAGAAAAAGAAAGAAAGAGAGAGAATGAGAGCGAGATGAAAGAAGAAAGAAAGAAAGAAAGAAAGAAAGAAAGAAAGAAAGAAAGAAAGAAAGAAAGAAAGAAAGAAAGAAAGAAAGAAAGAAAGAAAGAAAGAAAAAAAGGAAGGAAGGAAGGAAGGAAGGAAGGAAGGAAGGAAGGAAGGAAGGAAGGAAGGAAGGAAGGAAGGAAGGAAGAGAGAGAGATTATTACCATGGAAAAAAAATACAAAAAATACCTTGAAGAAGTCAGAGAGGAGAGAAAGCAGCCAGAGTAAAGTCAAGGAACACCATTCAGAGTAAAGGAGGTTTGAACCAGGCTTTGAGCAGAAGGGTTTTGAAAGTACATATGTAGTCTCTAAATTCTCCTCAAAACAAGATATTTTCTCTAACCTCTTTTAACAAATAAAATTGCTCTGGCCTTGGAAAATTTTTAACCACAGCATTGCTAAATTTCTCATCCATGTCTTAAAAGTCTATCTTGAAATGCTGAAAGACATTTTTTTCCAACTTTGACAGATCTAAAACTGATTTTCTCCATGTAAACAGGCTAGAAGGACACTGAAAGCACCAAAATGCCATTATCGTGTTGCTATTATTGGTGTTTTGATTAATGATATTATAACACTGCCAGAGAACATGGTGAGAATGAACTAAATGAAGAAGCAAATGTTCAAGAAAACAAAAAGGCTTTTTTATCACATTTAAGGATAAAAAGGAAACAACGGAGGCCCAAGTCTGCTGAATGGGAAAGATCATCATCAGGTGACAAGAAACATGAAACTCTGTGGTTATTGCTGTGCTAATATCTTCTCTATCAAAAAAAAAAAGTGGGAGAATTATTAGCAAAACAGGTCTCTGTGCCCCAGTGAATTCCCTAAGGAAACTAACTGAAAATTCATGAGGAATCCCTAAGTGAATGCTGTTAAGATTCCAGGGAAAATGAGAGTTGGGCCTAAACATGAGGAATTTGGTAGACATTGTGACTTTCAAAAAGTATGCATCAGACCACTCAGCTTGAGCCAAAGCCATGACCACAAAGCATAATTCAGTTCTACTTCAGTGTGTCTAATGAGGTGGACCCATCAGGAAGGTCTATTGAATGAGAGCTTTCTAGAAAGAAATTCATTGTAAGGAAAGGAGTCAGACTGATGAGTTTGGCCCAGTCAGAAAGCTTTGGTTATTGGAAGGAATGGGCAATCACCAGGGATGAACCTGTCACACACACATGTTAGGAAATCGGCAAACTCAAACTTATAAGAGCGTGAACAAGTACTGCCACTGGTTTGAAATCTATCCTCCCTTTGGAAGAAGGAGCAGGGTCCAGGGAAAAGTAGGACTGAAGGATGGTTATATGTTTGTTTCATTTATTATATATCCACTCTCTGAGCTCAAACTGTATGCTAGCCAAAGACAAGAATTAGAACTCTGAACACTGAAGGGAATTAAGAAGTGCTAGCTGTTCTAGCTGCTAAAATTTGTAAAGAATGGAAGAAAATTTCTAGTGAAATTAACCTATTTCTTAAGCTTGTTCCAGATGTGTTTAATTTATTTCTCATTTCCATTCTGATAGAAAAATGCTCCAGCACTACATTTGTAGTTTCTCTCGAAACCCCAGCACTGAGCAGAGATTCTGCTAATTATTTGAACCTGGAGAGACAATGAGCAATCGAGCTATGGAAATTATTGTTTTGTTCCATTTTGGAAACTTCACTCCTTCTTTCCCTCATTCTAGAAAGAGCAGAAACTCAGTCATGCTCAATAGCCCTGAGTGGGGCTGATGTTTGTCAGATACGCCTTAATGCTGCATCTGCTGGGTTTCTTTAAACCCAACACTTTTAAGTGAATGCAACACGAAGGTGCTAGCATCTGAGCTTGGTCTAAGGGATTAGACTTAATGACTTGAGATTCTTTTCAGCTCTGCCATTTGTTTATCTTGAGAGTTACATAGCAGTCTCTCCTTATCTGTGGTTTCCTTTTCCATGGTTTCTGTTACTCGTAGTCAACTGTGGTCCAAAAATATTAAATGGAAAATGTCAGGAATAAACAAATCAAGTTTTAAATTGTGCTTTATTCTAAATAGCATGAAGAAATCTAGTGCTATCTGGCTCTATCCCACCCAGGATGTGAATCATCCCTTTGTCCAGTGTATCCATACTGTAATGCAACCAGCCTTTAGTCACTCTGTAGTAGTCTAAGTTATCAGATTGACTGTTGAGTTATCATAGTACTTGTGTTCAAGTCACCATTATAGTAGCCTAATGCTACATCACAATGCCTATGTCACTCACCCCACTTCCTCTCATCACGTAGGCATTATACCATCTCACATCTTCACAAGAAGGGCAAGTTCAATACTGTAAGATATTTTATTATAGTATATTATATATTTTTTATTTTATTGTTAGTTATTGCTGTTGATCTTTTACTATGTCTAACACAAATTCAACTTTACCATACGTATGTATACATAGGAAAAAAAACAGTACTATCATAACTTCAGGCATCCACTGGGGGTCTTGAACTTGTCCCCCAAAGAGAAGAGGGGACTACTGTATAAACTCTAATGAGATATAGAGTTATCACAGAGGGATTTAGAATCATTTATAAATGTGTGTTGAACATAGTAGACCAAAAAACATAGACATTCTTGTCAATAACTAATGTATGAGCAAATTATTAAACTTTTCTTGTATTTTTTAGAATGAATCAAAAATCTTTAAAATATGCCTATCTTTGACATAGCAACACCACTTCTAGAAATATAGCTTAAAGAAATATTTAAGAATGGTGGGGCATTTTGCAACACCACCAAGCAATTCTCCAGTAGATACCAACTGGATGGCCTACAAATTTAAGTCAATTCTGACACTATCTATACCTGGAGTTAGCAGCAGATCACACAGATTCAGGGCTCAGTCCCACAAGACTTCCCCCTCCCATTTCAGCTGCCAATAGAAAGCCAAGGTTGTCACCTGTGCTTCTGACCCACTTGCTTTAAATCAGAGAGTTCCATGTCCCCCTCCTCAAGTCTGATGAATTTGCTAGAATGGCTCATACAACTCAATAAATAGCTCACGTGCTAGATTAACAGTGTTCTGCAAAGGATGTTATGAGGAACACAGGTGGACAGCCAGATGAAAAAGATCTGTAGGGTGAGATCTGGAGGGTGGGCACGTAAGAGTCTCTATCACTGCGAAACCGGGTGGGTCACCCTCCTGGCACGTGATGTACTCACCAACCCCAAAGCTCCCCCAAGCTCACTGCCCAAGCGTTTTTATAGAGTTTAATCTACAGTTCTCTCTCTTCCCCCTCCCAGGGGTCATGACTAGGGCAGAAAGTTTCAACCTTCTAATCACTTATTCTTTCTGGTGACCATTTGAGGCTATGTGGGGTCCACACCCTAAGTTACCTTATTAGCATAAAGTCAAGTGTGCTGAAAAAGGCCTCTTTATAAATGATGGAAGATACTTCTCCTTCTTAGGACATTCCAAGAGTTTTAGGAGCCCTGGGCCAGGAATCAGACACAAAGGCCAAATGTGTTTTTGATTATACCGCAAATACATTCAAAGAATTTAGCCCTAAAATAAATGCTTACATGATTTTTCTAAGGTAATTTTTAAGGCCAATAAATATTTAAATGCCCAACAGTGGAGGTGGGTTCAGTAACTTGTGGTACCCATGTGCCCTAGAATACTATGCAGTAAACAAAAATGAGAAATGTATATTTAGCAAAGTGAGAGTATAAAAACAGTATTACAGTGTGTTCTAGTGTTTATAGCAGAAATATCCACATATACACTGGAAAAAAATTCTTGAAAGAACTTCAGCGCAAAATTAACAACTACATATTATCATCTTTGGCGACAGAGGAAGAGATGACTCTTATGCTCATCTTTTTATATTCCTTTTCTAAATTTCTACCACAGGAAAAAATTTGTGATTAAAAAAAAATGTTTAAAAGACCTAAGTAGGTATGAATACGTGTATTAATTTTTGTGTTCAATAATTATTAACGGAATACTATTTATCAGCTTTTGTGGATACGTAAGTCTCTCTATAAAACTCTTCTTTAACTACTTGATAGTTTTCTTAGTCATGAATAAGCAAAAGGAGCCTAGTACAGTGGTTAAAATCAACAAAAAGTTGAAAAACTTATTTAAAGTCAAATAATGAATTCAAAACAGCAGCCAGGACTTGTAACCTCAAATGCTTAAAGCTGAACTCAGAAGAACAGATGCTGTTCTCCTCTTAGTCCTAATTGCTGCTCCTTGTCTGTTTGGGCTGAAGGGTACCTTCGTGTGGTAGTATGAAGAAAATATTGGCCACAGTGCTGTGCGGTTGCTTTCATCAAGAAGAGCAGTTTATTCTCTGACCCTCCAACCTGGGCTGGTGTGCGACTCGACTGTGCCAGCTCTGAGCCCAGGTAGGCCTCCAGAGACCTCACAGTTTCCACTCACTAGAACCTTTGACCATCACCTGACTCAGCCTGGCCTGCACTGCTGTATGAAGAAAGACTCCAGTCATCCCAGCGCTCAGACACGGTCACTATTAAACCATCGGCCCCAGCTGTCCCGCTAGCTGACCACAAATGCATGAGCAAGCCCAGCTGAGGTGAGCGAAGCCCTTTTGAGACCAGCAAAACCTCCCAGAGGTGGCCAGTCCCAAGAGCCGAACCACAGAACTGTGAGCTAAATAAACGTTGGTTGTTTTAAACCTCAAAGTTTCAGGGTGGTTCGTCATGCAGCGAAAACTAACTGATACACCTGGGCTCATCTAACCTCCTCATGTTTTAAATGAGGAAATCAATGAGGTGACTGAAGTGCCCCACTTAGTGTCACATAGTAAGTCAATCAAATTGGGAGAAAAGCCAGCTCCTTCTGCTACTGTGTCCTAGCCATTGAATGCTGCAGAGAGGAAAAGGTTAACAGCATTCACATAAATGGGCAGAATTAAAACTTTGGCAAAAACAAATACAGTGAATGGGCTTCCGGTCTCCACGAGCCTATATCCTCCTGCCAGCTCAATAGTTTTGGCTGCAGGAGAAAGACAAAATCCCAGCTCCGTACTGCCCTGGCCCTGCCCCAATCGATTCCAGTATTTCCCAAACTCATAAACCATCTGAAAACTGGACCCCCAAGGACCCCAGAAATTTCTACTTGTCCTCTCTCTTCACTTCTTTTCTGTTCTCTGCCCCCTCCTTCTCGTTCTCCTCTTCCTCCTTCTCCTTCAATCTCTGTCTGTCTGCCTGTCTTACTCTCCCACCCCACCCACCCCACCCACCCCTGCTGTCTCTTTTGCTCTCTCTCCCCTTCACTCTCTCAAAAGGCCAGGGGAGGGTGTCCCTGACCCAGCCCCATATCCTTTCCTGGTCACACCTGCCTCCTACATGCCCAAAGAGGGTCACCTGGACAGAAAATTGTATCAAAATGACAAACTGAGACTCAGAACAACCTTACAACGGGTCATAGGATGCTCCACTTGAAAGTGCTTGGCCCCAGACGTTAGCCCCTTAATCCTCTCAGCCGCCCCGTGTGTGAATTAAGTCTCGTTACTTACGAGTCATAGACCAGGAAAACAAAGCCAGGGGAATGACTGCTGTCCCCGAGGCCCCAGAGGCAGGTCGGGAGTCCTGGGGCTCAGGCGCAGACCACTAAGCCACAGCGCTCCCCTTGCTGGCAGCCCGGAGGCTGGTGCCAAGGGGCAGCTCGAACTTTTCATTTTCCATTAGCCACAGGTGTGTTTTACCACAGCCTAACTAGCAGCTACTATTTATTCTCTGGGATTTTCTAAAAATGTGCTTTCGCAGACCTTCGAGCCAAAGCCATTCCCAGCATCACTCTTTATTAAACCGAGCCACAGAAATGTATTGAAAATCACGAGCATTTTGAAACATACTGAGTCCTTTATGGCTGAAATAATCTAATAGACAAGCTGTTGTTAATTTACAGCCTTAATTTTCAGACACACTTCTTGAGTCAAAAGTACTTCCTGCTCTGTAATTCCTGTAGGGATACAGGTGGCCCAGGACTAAGTACACATCTACTGTACATTAAAATGTATTTCTTATTTAACTTAAACATTTCTGAAATCTCAAGTTTATGTCTAGACTATTTTAATCAGCTAAATGTCATAATAAGCCATATGTTGGTCTTGATCGGTTACATACACCAGCCCTACTCATAAAGTATCAAAAGGTGTTTTTAAAGAGAAGTCTGTGTTTGTTTTACCAAGAAAATGGTGCTTTCATTCTATCATATCAGACATGTTGGCAGGCAGAAAAAGACCTTACGTAACTGGCGGGAAAAACGGGGGTTTTGCCTTTTCCCCCCACCCCCATGTACCACTCCATCAATATCACTTTTAAACTTCAGAGCTTTGAAGCACTAGCTTATATTGGTTTAAAATGTCACTTGACCGCCATCCACGAAACATCAGTACTCAAAATAGGATGGCTGTTTTTGTCACTGCTGCTCTCATTTTTACAAGGGTTCTCTGCTGTCGGTTCAGTCCCATCTGAGCTGGCCTGCACCTCTCAACCCCAAAAAGCTACCTAGTCACCCAAACATTAATATTGGGGAGAATAATAGCATTGCTGCCTAAATAGGCATCCAAATAGTTACTGAGCACCTATTATGGCTCAGGTGTTGTCTTAGGGTCTCTAACCACAGTAATGAAAATGAGAATCCTGGCACCTGCTTGCAGGGGGCTTGCAATGTAGCTTGAAAGAAAGACATTAAACAAATGACTCCACAAATAATCTTAGAAACTCATTTTTATATGAACTCTAGAGAGAGGGTACCCGATACCATAGATGTTCATTCCAGGGACAAAAACTGGCAAGAAGGGACAAGGGAGCTTTTCCCCAAGGAAATGATATTAGTCATTGACCTTAAAAATAGGTAAGAGTTGGTCAATAGTTGGCAAGTGGAGCTGGTAAAATGACAGTTACATAGATGATAGGAAAAGGAGGAGGGAAGGAGGGAGGGAGGAAGAGAGAGGAGAGGAGAGGGAAAAAGGAGAAAAAAAAAAGAGGAGAGGAAAGGAGAGGAGAGGAGAGGAGAGGGGAGGGGAGGGGAGGGGAGGGGAGGGGAGGAGAGGAGAGAAGAATAAGTTCAAATCTATTAACGCCATGCTTTTACGACAAGCCAAGAAGCATCAGAAACTGTCTAAAGTAACTTTGTTTTCTATTCTAAAGAAACATAATTGGAAAAGCACTCATTAATCAAATCGAAAAATAAAAGCATTCTTATCAACCTAGAGAGGGTTCTTAACTCAATCTTTAAAGGACAAAAAAATACACAAAAGGATACTTAAAGGAAACAAGCAATTTGAGTTTTAATGTTGGCACTTGATAAAATTTTATAAACTATGGATTTTGAGTAAGATTTCTTGCATGTAGACTTTTTTGGAGATGACAATTGCCATAAAGATTTTTCCTACCGAGCCTGGACAGACACACAAGGAAAGTTTGTTTCCTATGATACCGTGCAACCACAAATTTGCTCTTGGTTTGCATAATCAGATGAGCAGGAAATACTTTTTTATAATACTATTTTTAAATGATGACGATTTCTCTGGGCATCTTCTCAGAGCATTCTCTGTCTTCGCCCACTGGAATGAGTGACCACAGAGGGTAAAAGAATGTGGTCATTCCATTCGAGTCTCTCCACTGTGTCTGCAAACTACATAATGCTACATTCATCACCACCCCAGGGCTGAATCAGAACCTACATTCTGCAAAGCCTCTCTAGGCGCTGGGGTGTCTGGGTGCGGTTCATCAACTATTTCTGGTTCTCCCTCCCAAAAGATGGTATGATTACACTTTTCTACTCCCTTGAAATGAGGCCTAGACATATGATTTGTTTTGTCCAGTGAAATGTCAACAGAAGCAACATGAAGTCACTTCCAGGTGAACAGTAAGTGCTGGTGCAAGGTTCACTTCTTTGTCTCCCCCTAGTACATTAGCACTTCTCAAGATGAAGCTGTCATTCTGAAGCCTTGGGGACTTACAGAGCACCTGCTGGTCTGTGGTGCACAGGTAGCATGAGAAACAGAACATAACTATTAAGCTACTAGGACTGAGAGTGGTTTGTCATTGTACTATACCTAACCCATTCTAAGCCCATAAGGATTGCTGTTAGGATCCTTTTCTCATTTTTGCCTTGCTATCATCCCTTGTCCCACCCTCTCACTCAAAATTATCAGTCTTCCTCCTATCTAAATGCACTTGGAAATGAAGGAAGTACCAAATGTGTATTTGTTGAGAATCTACAATTGTTGCTTCCAAAATAGTTACCCATAGAAAATAGTGAACCAGCAATGACTGGACACTCTTTTGCTTTGGATCCTCACCAAAGGGAGGAGTCTGGAATGTGTTTCCCCAACCCAAAGCTGTAGAAAAGAGTAGTTAAAAGCACACACTCTAGAGCCGATCTGTTTGTGCTCACTTCCTGGTTCTGCCATTTATCATCTATAACCTTGAGCAAGTAATTTGTCCTTTCCCTGTGTCAATTTCTTCACCTGTGAAGTGGAAGATCTTCAAAGTGAATATTATCTAAATTTTACTGAAAGGATCAAATGAAATAATGCAGGTAAACCAGGAATGGTATCTTAAATGCTCAGTGGGGCCAGCTATCATAGAGTGATGTAAAAAGTCATACGATGACTCCTGTCCCTTCTCATCCTTGCCACCACAGCATAGCACAAGACCATGTGTGGCTCACATCCCTTTTTCAAAGTTGGTACAGGGTGCCTGCATGATCTTCAACTCATTAGAGTACTTGGAAACCAAGCTGCCTCTCAAATCTTCCCCAATTGCTTTTATCATAATTTCTAGAATAATCTCACTCTGCTACAACTATGACTACCTTCCCCACCTCCTACACACTCTTGCCTTTTAAGGAAGATGTGTTCCCATACAAGGCTAGCTGTACTCAGGTCTCCGCCTGAGGACAGACTGCACTAGGAGAAGCGACGGGAGCAAAAAGAACCAGGGAAGCCAAGTGTGAGCTGGAGCCAGGAAGTTTGAAGAAGCTGCCACACTCTGGTCAGTAGGATGTTGAAAGAACAACATGGGTGAAAACAATGCACTGTGATGCCTTTTTTAATTATTAGAGACTAAACTAAAAATTTTCATTGTCAAAGTTAGACATCAAATTTGTACTTTTTCTGGATGCAACACCATGCTTAGATGGCTCACAGGCCACTTTGTAGAAGTCAGGCATAGAGTGAGGCTTCCACAAACCTCTCTCTCTAGATGCCCCTTTCAGTGTTTTTTTTTAATCCCAACACTCCATAAATTTTCTAAGGATGTCTCATTTCTAATACACCTCTGTATTTTAGTCTGCTTGAGCTGCTGTAACAAAATACCATAGACTAGTGACTTAAACAATAGCCTTTACTTATTTTTTCACAGTTCTGGAGGCTGGAAGTCCAAGGTCAAGGTGCTCACCAATTGAGTTCCTGGTGAGAGTTCTCTGCCAGGCTTGCAGACAGCCACCTTCCCACTGTGTCCTCACATGGCAATGAGATTTCTCTCTCTCTCCTCTTCCTCTCCTCATAAGGCCACTGATCCCATCATGAGGGGCTCACCCTCATGATCTTATCCAATTGTCATTACTTCCCAAAGGTCCATCTCCAAATGCCATCACACTGGGGTTTAGAGATTTAACATGCGACACAAACATTCAGTCCATAACACTCTGAGGACAGATAACCTATATCATGAGCTAATCTGGACCTTCAAGAAGGTCAGAAAGCTTAGGGCTTCATTAAACTTTGGGTAAATTTATTTGATTCTAATCATTCCATTTACTGTTACTTGTTTAGGAAGTGCTCACCAAGCACCAATAATATGCAAGACAGGGTGCTAGAAACCAAAGGGAAACACTAAAAAGAAGACATGATCTTTGTCCTCAAAGGCTTCATGGTCTAATTGAAAAGCAGAGAAAAGTGCAGGAGAAATACTACAAATACTAAAAAAAAAAAAAAAAAATTAAGTTAAAAGGAAGTCTATTTCAGGAATAAAGTAGTAAAAGAAAAGACTGCTAAGGGGAGCTCGGGGGAAGCAGAATAATATGGCAGATGAAAACGCAGCTTTGGGGATCAGTTGGAAATGGGCTGACATCATGGCTCCGTCATTTCCTGGCGATTTGATCTTGAGAAAATTAGCCATTCAAAACCTGCTTCTCTACCTGTAAAATGGGGCTAATAACATTAGCTACCTCATAGGGTTCTTATGATCACACCTGTAAAGCACTTAGATGGGTCTGGAGCAATCGTTCAATAACCAGTAATTAAAAAAGAAGCGTGGGTGGGGGAATAATTGCCAAATGGGACCTAGAGAGGGATAAGGACACTTCCCAGAGAATGGTAGGGTTTTATCTGAATGTTTAATCCTGGGTCGAGGGAGGAATTCAGTGGGCTGTGAGGGGTAGAGGTAACAGGCTGGAAAGCACATGAGTTTGGGGAATGGAAATCAATGTATCTGGGTAGATGGAAGGGTACGATTAGGGAGATTTGGAAAAGTAGACTAGAAAAGTAGGTTGAACTTGGACACTGGGTGTCCTTAAAAGCCAGACAAAGAGCTTTGGGTTTTGTCCCACATCCTCCTTTATTCAGTAGAATGGGGCACCTTGTCCTTAGTTCTTATGAAAAAATGTTTTAACTCAAAGTACATTTTCCTAATAAACCCAGATACAATCATGAAAAAACATCTGTTTTTCCCTTCATATTGTTCAGGAGCAAATCCCAGTTAGATTTTATATTCAGAAGCTGGTTCAGCCCTAATGTAAAAAAAATACATAATGGGACTCAAGTGATACATAAAATTATTTCAAAGGAATTTTAATTTTAATAAAATGTTTAATGAAGGTCCTTAACCCCAAAGACACCAGAGGTAAGTGAATTCTTAGACTTTTCTTCCATTTTCTTTCTAAGATAAAGGCTTTCTAAAGGAGCAAATGTTAGCATCATGCCAATTTAATGTAATGGGTAAGGTCATTCTGAATTAGGGAAACTTCTGAATTATTCCACATGTTTAAAGTTACCTTACTACTTTCTAGAACAATACAAATCATAGACTAACAAGGTGTCTTCCACGTAGACACCTTAATGAACAGATACTCATCATCGGTTAGTTTATTTTATGAGTTCCTCATAAATGCATTCTGTTAAAAGGGCTTGAAAAAATGGATAGGCAAGATTTTGCCCCTTTAGATACAATCGTACTTCCAATTAGTCAGTATTAAAAACAAAAATGAATGAGATAGCGTGCCCGCACTCCAGTAGCTCCAGTCTAATGTAAGCAAGTGATGACAATGAGCTTCAGGATGGTGGAACACACAGGTAAAACCAGAGTCTTATCAGAGCACCTACTGGAGAGTCTCCTTGGATCATTGTATTTTTTCTTTGCTTAAGGAACCCCATTTTTAAAAAATGGTAGAAAGTGATACTACTCTTTCATCTCACTAAGATTTAATTCTACTCTCATCAACTCCAAACTTGGGATTCTAAACACATAAGATCTCAATGCTCACAACATAGTACTACACTCATCTAAAATCTTACCAACAAAATCACCGTGTATTGCTCCAAACCTGTCTACTTCCATGCCTTTTTCTTACCTGAAACCTCAACTTTGAAACCTTTAGAGGCAAGCAAATGCTTGTTTCCAGGTCACTAGGTTGAGAGCCTCTTGATGAGGAAGATGGTGGCTTTAGTTTTCTTGGATTCCCTAGATCCTAGAACAAACTTACAAAAAAAATGAGAAAGAAGGAATGAGGGTGTGAATGACTGAATGACTAAATGAATGAGTAAACGACTGACTGAGTGCATAAGTGAGGGAATACTCCAGGAAAAACAGGGCTTTGTCCAGAGAAAAGTCATTTAGTTGAGAAAATTTCATCTAAGAACATAATGATTATAACCATAACTGATAACAATTATTGAATGCTGTGTGCTATGTTTTGTTCTGAGCATTTTGTGTTCATTCATTTAATCTTCGCTGTACAAAGAATGGTCTTTATTTTACAAATAAGAAAAATGGGCAAAGAGAGGTTACATAGTGTAGGGAGCTCGAATCTGCATGGCAGCTCCCTACCTGGGTACAAGGCCACACAGGGGCCTTAGGGAGCCTGTACCGGTATGCTAATTTTTTGAATATTTTTCTGGGAACAAGAATCATCATTTATTGCCTGTGATAAAAGTGGCCTATGACGTGGCCTCTTCCCAAAAGTTCACATGCCTTACATGTTTCAATCTCAACTTATGTATTAATGTTTAAAAAATGAAGCAGTCATTACACTAAATTGACTATAAATCTGGCAATAATTTTTTTAAATAAAGGTTTTCCACACTTCAACTCAATTTCCTCCAGGTTTTCTCTTAAAAATAAATGAACAAGCAAAAAAGACCCTTAGAGAAATTAATTCCACCAAACTTCCCTAAACGTCCCATCAGATATGTCCATAAAAAAGACAGAACTAATAATGAAATCAAGCAAGTGCAATAATGACCATCTGTTTGCCATCCCAGCAGCATTTCCTCAGGTCTCCTTCATTTTGGGGAAGTACTAGATGTCTTCCCCACCTGCTTGGACACCGTCTCCCTCCTCCCTCTCCTGCTGTCTCTGATTATTCCTCTATCTCTTTCACTGACCTCTCTTTGAACAGTGGGTAGTTTCCAAATTTCATTCGTTAACTCTCTGCTCTTGCTTTTCCTCATATTTTTTCAAAGCTCTCATCCAGCCTCATCATTTCAGCATGAACCTCCAGCCAGGCGACTCCCACGTCTTTGAAGGTCATTCACGACCTTTCTCCTAAAGGTTGGTTACCCACACTGGAAATTTCCGACAGTTCTCCCATTCCTATCTCAGATTCAACACCTCTGAAACTTACCTTGGCATCCCCCTCATTAGAGCCGCCCCCTTCATCGCCTTTTAGTTCTCTCAGTGATACACCGTTATTGAGACTGCCTGTGCTTAAAATCAAAAACCAAGAAACTGCTTGATTTTTCTCCCCCATTTTCCCTCATACTCAAGATCTGTTTTTCATAATACTTACTTCATCTTCCTCTTCTTTTCACTGCCTCCTGCACTTGTCCTAACCCGGAGCTTCCCTAGAATTTCCTCCTCCTGAACACCTCTACTCTCTTGAATTCATACGTTTTTTTTTTTCTTGACTAATATTCCCTATGCATCCTTTGGGACTTAAGTTCTATCTCTCACACAAAGCTTCCTCTAAGAACTCTGCACTGCCATCTTTCTTCACCACGTAAACAGATTACATATTTGACCCTCCCCATAAAAATTCACCAGAGTTCAGAAAGGATGAGATAACCTTATATAACCCGCTATTTTTACAGATGGGGAAACTGAACTCAAAAATGTTCAGTGACTTGCCCCAGGTAATACCACTGATTTGAGATAGACAAGTGCTGGAACCAAGGACTCTGTACCCCTAGTCGAGTGTATAGTGTCCAATACCAGGCTCTCAGCTCCTTGAGAAGTGAAAACATGCCTTTTACTTCTTTGCAGCCTCCTAAATGTCTAGCACAGTATTATGTGCATAGTAAATGCTCAGTAAATGAAAATAAGAGGGAAGGAGAGAACGTGGTCACAGAAAGAAAAGAAGAAGGGAGAGAACAAAGAGTGCCCAGCTAACCTGGCAAAACCAAGAAGTCTACACAGGTCCTGGGCTGGCTGGGCAGCCATGACCACAGCTCATGCCAGCCCTCTCTTGAGAAGAGGAGAGAAAGCCAGCCTCTGGATCACACCTGGAGACCACAGGAACACCGTGTCCCAGCCTCTAAGTTGCCGCCTGCCTTGACCCAACACCAAGGGACTTTCCCAAACCTTCAGCTCACTGTGTGGTTGGTGACTCAAAATTGTTCTGTTGTCCAAGGTATCATTTGTAAAGTACTTTCTTGGAAGAGAAAATGTTTGGGACAGCTGGAAGGGGAGCTCCCTGTGCTGGAGCCACAAGGAGCCTTGTTGTGTGCTGCAGGAGAACACAGGCTTCTTATTTCCCCCTCTCTTCCCCTTGGCTGTGTTTATTTAAAGCTCCCACCGCCACCGTGGGGGTGCGTGCCCGGGACTTCAGGCGAGGCCCTTGGAACCACCAAGGAGCAAGCCCGGCACTTAGTGCAGGGACCGCAGCCGTGATGGGCACAGGCCTCAGGGCCCAGGAGTCAGGAGTCCAGCCAGGACAGTGGGAGGCCTTGGGAAAGAGTTGTTATTGTGTCTTCGGCAATCCTGTAATTATTGTGTTTGCTGTTATGATTTCTGCCTCTGCTGCCATTTCTCTTGGTAAATCTGTTCCCACTTGTGTCTTTTACAGAGAGACCTTTTTAAAAATATATATGAGATAGCCAGGCTGCTGGACGGACTCCACAATGAACTTTGGGAGTTACATGGTGGCTCAGAGGCTGAAGAGAAGACAGATCCCTCCAGGGAAGACTTGCATTCGTTAGCATGACAAGGACCACTGATGGGCCCTCCCTCCACCCACCGCCCCTTCTGCTCAGTAGCACCACCCAGTGGGTTTACTACCTCCAACATCCCACAGGCAGCGCCGGGTCCAAATGCACTTGAATCTTCTTCCACCACCTTGCGCACACCAGAGTCTGCTCAATCTAGAAATGAGGAGGAGAAAATGAGGCCAGAGCCTCTATATCCTCCCAGAAAAGGGGCCCAAACATTCCACCTCAAGCATGTTAGGATAAAGGATAAAGCAACCAAGATGTCCTGAGTTAAGAGAAGAAGCCAGACTATTCTTTCCCTGTCAGAGTCTTCTGCACCAAACACAAATCACAGCGTAGATTTATCAAATCCTCGCCTGGTTTCTTTCCTGGGGCACCTGACTGGCTAACATTACTGAGGCTGCGTTTCACTTTAATCTTTTTGTTTCCGTTCCCCCAAGAGGATTGCCAAAGGCAAGCAGGACTGAGGCTTTTTCGAGTTAAGAAAATTGTCTTAATAATGACCACAGTGTGCTTTCCAGACGAGGGAGAGAAAAAGAAACTCGTGTTTAGATCTACAAAGACGATATGATTCCACCGTGGTGAGCAGATATTCAATTACAGCCGTGCTCTGCCTCAGATATTCCTCGTCAACTTAAAGCAAAATTCTATTTTTCGGTTCTTACTCTACAAGGGGCTGGTGAGACATTGGGTATTTATAAAAAGAGGAGGACTCTCATTAAAGATAATTACTGGGTGTTTGTAAACTTAGCACCATTTTTTTTTTCCTATTGAGACTAATAATACAGTGAATATATCCTTATAGATAGCTTTTTTTAAGCTGAATTCTTTCCTTGAAATAAAGTCCTGGCGTTGATATTTCTGGGTCAAAGAGTAGAAAGTTTTATGGCTCCTGATATATATATAGATGTATCTCCTCACACTGTTTTCTGAAAGAGCTGTACCAAATGAAAATGCCACCAACAGAGCATGAACTTATTCATTTTTCTAGAAGGTCATCAGCACTGGCTGGCCATTACCGGATGGTGTTAAATGGTATCTCAGCTGCAATATACTATTTTATAACCTTGTCTAATATCTGATGGAGACAGATTTCTTACCCTAACTGCTCATCTTGTTCAAAGATATTTCCAAATGAATCGTTTTGAAAATTTTAGTAATTTCCAGGGAAAGAATCCTATAGTTATTTTGATCAGAATTGCATATCTCTACATTAAAATTCTAAATCCACAGCTTAGCTTTAACAATGATACACATATAGGAATGAATAGTCTGAGTTCCCATTCAAAAACAGCATCCATTAATCCCATTGATTTTCTTCCCAGTGCTTCCCTTCCCGTGTCTGCAGCCGTGCTGACAGGTGTGAGGGTAAGACAGAGAAAGCCAGGTCTCTCCAATACACGTGTTTCTCATCTCCTTTCTGGGTTCTCCCAGGAAGACTATGTGTCTCAGTGTCTTTGCAGCTATGAGCATCCATGTGGTGTAGCAGTGGAATATGAGACGAAGAGTGTGCTGCCTGCAGACCTGGCCTCTGATACCCCTCATGAGAGCCTCCACACTCACTTCTCTCCTCTCCCAGCCAGATACAGAAGGTGCAGGGTGCACCCCAGGAGCCCTGGGAGATGGCAGAGCCGCTGGGTAGAAGCCTGGTTCCCTAATCACCACTGAGAAGGCCAACCCGCTAATACTGTATGGGATCATTACATATATAAAAACCAAGTTTTTATTGTGTCAACCCACTGAGATTTGGGAATTGTTGATGGTATCAGCTAACTTACTTTAAGGTAATAGGGAGACTTCCTGCCTTATAAGCTGAAGGCTCAAGTTTAAGTGAAGACTGTATTAGTCAGAGTTCTCCAGAGGGAAAAACCATTAGTGAGAGTGGGGGAGAGAGGAAAAAAGAGAAAGAGAGAGAGAGAGAGAGAGAGAGAGAGAGAGACAGAGAGAGAGAGAGAGAGAGAGAGAGAGATTGAGATTTAAGGTACTGGCTCACACAATTGCGAGGGTTGGCAAGCCCAAAATCTGTCAAGTAGACCAGACACCTAGAAACTCAGGTTAAGAGTTGATGTCACAGTCTTGAAGGAAATCTGAAAAGCAAGCCAACAGTCTGGAAAACAGGCAAGTTTCTATGTAATGGTCTTGATGTTCAATTTGTCCCTCTTAAAAGAATCCTCAATCTTTTCTCTACGGCCTTCAACTAATTGGTTGAAGTCCCTCCAATAAATAGAGGGTAATCTGTTTAACTCAAAGTCTACTGATTATAAATGTTAATCACATCTAAAAAATACCTTCGCAGAAACTTCTAGACTGCCACATAAAATTAGCCATCATAGGGACCAAAGCAGTGACATTAAGAAAAAGAAATTAGAGGCACCACAGTGTAATAAAAAAATAGATGGAGTTTGGATACAGGCAGATCTACTCATGTCGCAAGTTCTTATAATCGCCATATCCTCCCTCAGTTTTCTCATCTATAAAATAGAGATGATATAATATGCCATGCAAGTTTGTAGTAAAAATGAAAGGAGACCCTGTATGTAAAGCTCACAGCACAGCGCTCACCAGGGGAGAGCAGTGGTTCTCTCCCTCTTCTTCTCACAGGGCGTGGCTTCCTCTCTCTCAGTGGCAGCCTTAGGAGGATAGCGTTGCTGCTAAGGGCTCCTCGGCCCATTCCTCAGAGGTGACTCATTGGATTTTCCAACCACTTAGTACACTTAGCCCATTTAGGCTACAAAAGTTACTTCTTTATAACGTGGGGGAATCACAACAATTCAAAAGCGGGAAATCTATTTACAGGTAAGCAAATTACAGGGACAGTGAAATTAATGAGCTCTGTAACTTGACCAGCTTACCAAAAATAGACGTATCTCATTTCAAAAGTCTACCCTGTTTTACCCACTTTCCACCTGAATTAGACTCCAAGGGCTGCCATAACCAAGTACCACAGACTGGGTGACTTAAACAACAGAAATTAATTAATTTTCTCACAATTCTGGAGGCTAGAAACCTGAGGTCAAGGTGTCAGCAGGGTTGGTCTCTTCCAAGGCCCTTCCCTGTTGCTTGTAGATGGCTGTCTTCTCCCTGTGGTTTCATGTAGTCTCCCCTTCGTGCGTGTTGGTGTCTTGGTCTCATAAGGACACCAGTCATGGTCTCGTTTTAATTTAATCAGCGCTTTAAAGACCCTATCTCCAAATAGAGTCACTTTCCGAGGGTACTGTGAGTTAGGACTTCAACATGTGAACTTGGGGATGACATAATTCAGCCCATATCACCACCTAACTTACCCACTGCCTCCATCCCAACCACCCTCACGTGATGATGTATGCAAACCGCTCAGGCTCTGTTCTTAGCCCCCTGGTGCTTAAAGGAACCTGACCCTGCCTGGTCCATTACCCATTTAGACCATAATAAATAATGGAAGATTTGAAAGCACACACACACACACATTCTGCCTTTGTGATCAATGTTCTACGCCACAAAATCAGAATGTAGACTTTGGCCACAAATCTGAGTCATCCAGGGATTGAAATGGCGACCTTGTTAGCAGGATTTGCTAACTACCCACAAACAGAAAGGAAGCATATTGCAAAATAATCGGAATGAGTCAGGCTATTCTTCTTCACCCATTTATCTAGGGATGCCAACCATATTGCATTTTGCTAGCAATAACCAATACCTAAATTAAATGGTTCAGAGTGCATGAACTATATCAATAATGAACACTCATTTTAGCTGAAAGAACCATAAGCATTTAATTATCACAAAAATAAAAAGGAAAAAGCATCTCAAGACTATGCCAAACAAAGAGGCAGATACCACTCTGCATTTCGAACAGGTTTCTAAATCACAAAGGGCAGTAAATCATATTACTTATCATTTAAAAATAACTAGGTTTTAAGAAATGAAATTAGACAAGTGATTAATGCGTCAACTTCAGCCAGAGTTCCTTTGATAGTTGGAAGAAAATAAAAGCCAGCCAAGAAATAAACATTTCAAATTCAGGTGCTTTGCAATCTGTGCTCCAAATGTTTCCCTGAGCTCGTGAAGAGGTGGCTTGCTCTGCATACACAGCAGCCAGATTGCTGGCTCAAGTCAATTATCGTCAAAATAAGAGCGTTGGCACAAAAGAGGAGAAGCCGCAGTCAAAAGTCGCTGGAAAGATATGGTCTCCATAGGCAAAGAGCAGGGGCAGGGGGTGCCACTGACTGAAAGAGAGTGGGTTGTCAAGTGTCGTTAAAAGATGTTGTTTGGTTTTTTTTTCACTAATTCCATTTATATTAGGGATCCAAAGATGGGGTGGAGTCTTCTGTATTGAAACTGAATGGCGCCTATAACAGAGAAAGAAAAAAAAAATGTAAGTGACAGGACAGAGTGCACAGAGGGAGAGAGAAAAGTGCAAGGTTAGGGAGGGGGCCCCACTGCAGGAGTCCAAACCCCAGCTCAGCCACCCACATACTGACTCTGTGGCCTCGGGCACTTACACTCTCTATGGCTCAGTATTTCCATCTGCAAAATGGAAATGATATACGCACTGTCTACCTCATGGGGCCATTATAAGCAATGAGTTAACACGTGTAAAGTGCAGCAATTCTTTAGGGCAGTATAGTAAGTGCTTTAGATATGTAAATTCCTCTTATTATAGTGTGAGCTTTTTAATAATAACATATATTCCATGGTCAGGGCTCAGGTGAGACACATAAGACAGAAAAACAAAAGAATTCACCTCAGGTGCAAAATTAAGAGAGGTGGCAGTAAGTTCAGTAATCAGGATAAATAATATTTCAATGTAATTGACTAAAAATTAAAGCAATGCAAAAAAAGTCCATGATGAACAAAATATCAAAATTTTAAACAAAGACAAAATCAGTGTTGTTGATTTTACCTTGTGCTTCAGGCTTTAATATGGGGTAAATTCATTTATATCATAGTAAAATATTTGGAAGGTTATACCCCAAACTTTTATTTCTGGAGTGAGAAATTACATAGAATTTCATTTCCTGTTTCACATGTCTGTACATTTTTAATATATTACCATGAGAATATATAGAATTTTTTTAATGATCATTTTTAAAGTTTCATTTCTTAATGAAACTTTGAAAGAAAAACACAGGATGATACAAAGTATATGTAGGCAGTGCGCTGATAAAAAAAAAAAAAAGAATGAGGCCACACAGCCCACAGAGACTCTACTGCAAACCATCCACCTCCCTGCATTACAGAGCTGGCTCCTTTGTTCCTTAAATCTACATTAAAAAAAAAAGGAAAAAGAAAAAAGGAAAGGAAAGGAAAGGAAAGGAAAGGAAAGGAAAGGAAAGGAAAGGAAAGGAAAGGAAAGGAAAGGAAAGGAAAGGAAAGGAAAGGAAAGGAAAGGAAAGGAAAGGAAAGGAAAG